>VZTU01030332.1:11558-28898 GCA_013400835.1 Zapornia atra
AGATCACGTGCATCTTGAATCATTGTGGGAGGGAGGGTTAAGATGCACGAAAGTCATCCAAATACTTGCTTTCTTCCTGCAGAACTAGCAGGAGTAGAGGTTGGAGTTGGAGACTGGGGCTCTGGCTGTGTGTCTGAACAAGAGTTAGTATGGTAGTTGTGCTGTCTTAGGGGAGTTCCTTCTTTCTTAGTTGCAAGCTTACTTCAGAAACAACCAAGGATTCTCTCAAAATCACCTCCACTGTCTACTAATTACTTTCTATTAGACTGAGAGGTGTTGGACTCATCTCATTGTTTTATTCATGTAATATTGAAGTAAACATTTTATCTTTCCAGTAAATTGTGTAATCTCTTTTGAAATCTGACCTGTGGAGATCAGGGGGGAGGCTTATCATGAAACACTAGTACAAAATTTCTAATGCATACCTTTTGCCAGACTTCCCTTAACACAGAAGAGCCGGGATGTAATAAATCAGTTTAGATACCGGAGAACTTGATTGGGATGCTCAATTTTACTATAATAGCCTCATCTAAAACACTCAACCCTTTTCAGCTCTTCTGTACTCTTCCAAAATTGTTCCTAACAAGAACAATCTTTAAAAATGGGGCATTTGAGACAAGTTAATGATGCTATAGCTACTCAAGATTACCGTTGTCTAAGAGTCGCATTTGCTGCCTAAGCAGAAGGCTGGATACTGTGAATAGTATTGAAGTTGTTCTCTAGCAGCTTGGAGAGACTTGGAGAGAGATGCATTATCCATTAGAAGAGCAGTGCAGTTAGAACCACTGTTTTTTAAAAAACAGCCACCTCCAAAATTCGATTGTTAAAGGAAATGCAAAATGAAAGAGAGGTTAACTTAGTTTTAAATTCCATTCAGCTTACATTTTGCACCAAGTTAAAATCAAGGAGTTGGGGGTTTCTTTTTTCTGGTGTAATATCACTTTCAACATTCTTTCTTTGATATTTTTATCAATGCTTATCCTGCAAAGTTTGTTCAAAGACTATCTCATTACTACTTCCTCACACACTTTCTCTTCGAAATTTTCATGCAATTAAATGCTTGCCTCTAAGTTACCAGCTGTGGTGGTAGAGTGCTATATTGGAATATCTATCCTGCATAACTTAACTTGCTGTGAATGTTTGATTTGCCCATTGATAAATCTAATTTAAGTGTTTGGTGTGACCATTAGAAATTTCTCTGTAATTATGTGAAAAGATAAAATAACATGAGGAAAGGAGACTGTTTCGAGCTTTGAATTCGGTATCTCAAGGGACATTTGTATGTGAAACGGAACTGCTAAAACAAGGTTTCTCTACTGAGCTGGAAAGAAACATGCAAATATTTTTCCCCAGTCCATTTCTGTTCTTTGTCAACAGTCTAATCACTTCAATATTTAACTGAATTTTGTGTTCCTTTTAGCAGAAAAATGAGTATATCTGGGTATGAGGAGATAGGGGTGAATATGTGTGTTTGGTTTTCTTAACCATTCACCCCAAAACTAGAACAACTCAAACCCCAAACNCTGTTGTCACCTTAGACCACAATATGCCTGTTTCAGTAGATCACCTAACCCAATTCCAGCCTGTCTATGAGAAGGTGCATCCCTGAGATGTGTTTTTGGCACAATTTCCTCATCTCTACCCATTGCCAAGTCCCACTCCTACTTTGGGAAAGGAAGCAGCAGAATTCAAATATCTTTGCAAACCTCTTTCATCCTGGCAAAGAGGCATGGTCGAGTCATTAGTGTAAAACATTAGAACACTGTGTGCTTTTTACTTTAGAAGCTTTTGGTCTTCAAGGTTGTATATGTAATTTTAATCAATTAAGAAAAAATTGAAAGGATCAGGAAAAGCAGTATATATTGCATGCAGAGATGACACGTAAGTTACTGTGCTTTTTATTTACTGGAGTATTTGACATACGCTTACAATGCCACAAAACTTGCTTCTATCTTCATTTACTGGTAAATTAATCTGTGCAGATAAGGCAGTGGGGGGAAACAATTCAGTGGATGGGGAAGGATCTAGCTAAAAGTGACTTTAAGAAGAAACACTGTTCAGTGCTAAAAACGCTGAAATGTCCTTTTAATGGGAGGTCAGATAAGATGTATGAATAAAGCACAACTTTATTTGCAGTAGGTCACAACATCAAAAATGGCAAATCTACCTCCTAGAAGAGTTGGTACTCAGAGCAATCAGATTGGTGACTGGGTGAAGGCATCAAATAATCTATTCCCATCAATGTTATACTTACCTTAATAAAAGCATGTGCAGTAATATGGAAAGGTTGGTCTTCTGCTTTGAGTTGTACTACTGCTGGGAAGCTGTTACTGACCTCCTACTGTTACATACCCATTGATGAGCAGACCTGTCTGGCCAGATTGAAAGGGTAGGTGGTAACATAAAATCTAACACCTCCTCTATTTTCCATCATATTGTTATATTTCATGTTCTTGGTTTTAAATCAGATCAGAATTTTGACCCCAGGTTTTCACCCTATTTGAATGAAGAATGATTTCTTCCTATGTCAGGAGTGCTAGATAAGCACTTAAGTTTTCTAAAAAACATTGTCAGGGGATGGGACTACTTTCTTCTTCCTTCATAGTGTATTGTCTGACCTTTCATTGACATGCCAGTATAATTAATGATGCATAACTACCTCCCACTGCTGACAAAAAGCTGCGATGTTGTCGTCTTTTGTTAGTCAGGGCCAATTATCTGTAAAGTCACTCTTTTGAAATCTCTGTATTCAGTCACTACCTAGGTGTATATATATTAAGAAAACCCCTGTTTCATCAAAACATTGCCTTCTGCAACCCCACAGTTGTGTGCACATATACCAGAATGTCCTTTCTGTCATCCCTTAAGCATTGATTGCCAGACACTCACTGGAGTACTAACTACATCAAGTCCTGCTAAGTAAACTTTCTCTATAAAGTTGAAATTCAAACTTTATCACTAGATTAGTTCTTCCTTACAATTAAGATATTCCTTAATAAGGGAAAAGCATACTAGAAGTGTTGTAGTGCTTGGGTTGGTCATGCTGTGATGCTACTAGGACCTGAATGTTGGAAGGGAACACTGAAGGTCAGGAGCATGGGGGAAGCAGGACAATCCCTCACTGCTGTCTGGACAACAGACTTCAAAAGACTTGTCTCTGTATGCAAGTACTGACTTTCTTTTTTGATGGAAACAGAAATCTCTGGGTGTCGAGATCTGGCTTTACACTAATACACATCACACCTTTCTAATCAAGAGACATTTTGGTGTAAGATGAGGAAAACTTATTTACAAGTGAACTGGATCAACTTGACTTTCTGAGTTGGTTTCATTTTCATCCAAACTTAAATAAAACTGGGTTTTTTTTAAAGTGGGTAGATAATTGTAGCTAATGTTGTTGATAATCCTAGCAGTACATCTGTGTAAGAATTGGCAGCTTTCTCTCTTTAAAAACAGCATTTCACTTTAGTAATTTCAGTGCTATGTGTTGAAGATAAAGAGCTGAAAAGAAAAAGCTAGAGAAAGAAAAGCTCGGACTTTAGGAAAGATGGACACTTTTGGAGGTGGATGCTATGTTATAAGAGGTCTTTTAAAAATAATTGTATATTCTGTACTTTGTGCAGGATGAAATATTGAACTCCTTAAAGTACAGCTCTGGAAATGTTAGATCTTAATGAAAGTGCTAGAAATCTCTGACTGACACTCTCAAGATTAGTGTGGATATGGTAGATTCTACCGACACTGTCAGTCTGTGACCTGCTCAAATGCTAAGCAGAGCAAGTAGTACAACTTAACATCCGTGCTTGAGATGAATACAGTAAATTCAGGAGTGGGATGTGATCTAGTGAGTGAATGTGATATTTTTGTTGTTCTCAAATAAAACTAAGCAGTATAATCTGACGACAAGTAAGATCTATACTCTTGTTATCACAGTAGCAGATGAATGCATAAAAACTTTTTATAGTAGATTTAATTGGAGTATTGTAAAAATCTTTACCTCAATCAACAGGCAAGTCTGTCCTTTAACTATGTAATAAGAGGTGAAAAGCCGAAGTTAGGGTATGTGGTCCTCTGTATAATGTTTGTGGGCTTCATAACTACTGAAAAAAGCTTAATAGAAGTTAGTTTAACCAACAGAGCACTAAAGTGTTTAACTTACTTAGTGTTCATTAGATGGGAGTAGTAATAGGATTCGCACTATTGGCCTGGGTGCAAAACTTCCACCTTTCTAACGCTTGGATGGATATAGTATACCATGTGTACTTGTGAGTCATGGTGTGAGCCAGAGCAGAGCAGCATCTGGAAGTTCAGTAATATAAACTCTGTAAATCCCAGAATGATTAGGGTTTGAAGGGACCTCTGGAGATCCTCTGAGCCAACCCTCAGGAGGATCACCTACAGCAGGTTACAGAGGACAGCATCCAGACATGTTTTGAATCTCTCTGGAGAAGGAGACTCCACAACCTCTCTAGGCAGCCTGTTCCAGTGCTTTGTCACACAGTAAAGCTTTTCCTTGCACTGAGATGGAACTTCCTCTGCTCCCGTCTGTGCCTGTTGCCCCTTGTCCTGTTGCTGAGCTCGGCTGAAAAGGCTGCCCCCATCCTCTTGACATGCACCCTTTAGATATTTATAAGCACTGATAAGATTAATGTCACTTTCCTTTGTTGTGCTATGACATCTTGTGAAAAAGTAATCACAGCCTCTTACTGCTGCAGCTCTTAAACAAATATGACAATAGGCAAATGTCCCATTGCAGAAAATGCTGGAGTCAAAGCAGGGCCCTAGAGCAGGTCAATTATTTCAATTATCTGGAGTTCATGATGAAAAACAGCAGCAGCTTTCAGGAAATATGCACGAGTCTGGCAATTGCTTGATCAGTTATGACAGTCACTGCCAAATATCATGTTCCATCAGGTTTTGCAATGGGAAAGCTTGGAACAGGTGGATTATTTTAGTCACCTATGCTCCCTCACAGGAGTGCAGTGCAGTTCTCAGGAGATGTAGCAGGCCACCGATTGCTTGATTAAGTATGACATCACTGGCAAATATCACAAGGCAGTAAGTAATCACAGTAGAGGCAGAAAGAGAGTACGTAGAGCAGATGGATTGTTTCAATTATTTGGGCCTCTTGATGTATAAGAGCTTCAACTGCTGTCAGCAAATCCTGTGGCAGGCAAGCAATAACTGCATTGCTATGACATCACTTTAAAATCTGGTATGGCTTAAGTATTTCAACAGCTGTAAAGCTTAGATTTGTCTTAGCATTGACTTGACCCACAGCTAGTTTCAGTGCTGAGAACTGAGCACTGGGAAAATTGTTTGTGAGTGCTTCCAAGCACTTCATGGCATTTCACCACTTTGGAGAAAACATTGAGCCAGCACCAAGCTTGCTGTTGATGTTTGTTTATTTTTGTACTGCACTCTTCAGGAGGATTCAGCAAGGGAAAGCTAAGGACTGTGTACTGTCAGGTGCCATGACAGAAAGCAGAAGCTTAGATCTGTTTATGAATAAATCTGGGAAGGCCTGAGAATCCAGGAAATCATCCTTAATTGCATAATATACTAGGTCCAAGATCTGATAGATCTGAAATTTCTTAGGAAAAATTGACTTAAGAGTACAGCCCCTCATTTTGCCTTCAGTCTTTCTCCAGGCTGCAGCTGACGCAATCTACCTTAATTTTTCTATTTGCATTTGTATTGATACTAAAACAAGTTTAGGATATTTGCTTTTATGAGAAGATACGTGGTACCCTCTATCAGTATCCCCTTTCAGATAAAAGTTGTTTATTGACCCTAGTGCACAGAAGTCTAGTTTATCCAAAAAGCTAAAAACAGAACACTTTGACTTTTACAAACCAAACCCCACCTGAGTTTTATCAGACTTTCAATCTGAGGTCTGCTTTGGTCAGGGCTTGAAGGCAGAATACAGAGTCACTAAGAAGCTTCTGTTTGAGCTAACATGTCTTATTAAAATCTTTAAAAATTAATGTTATGAGGGGTTTGATTTCTGAATCTTTTGCTGTCTTTAAATTCATCTTGGCACAGAACTGATAGAGAAATATTTCCTCTAAGTAATTAACCTAGTTATACAAACATAACTATTCATGGGGAGTGTCATTTATGTTTGAAGACAGATGTTGAAGAGTTTCTAGTCAAAAATTTTATCCTATCCCTAAGTTGAAAAACTACATAGGACAATAAAAGAAGAATCCCGAGGGCAATTGAAGTATATTCAATCTAGAAGATATAAAACACAGGGATTAAAGGTGTTGTAGAGGATGAGTGGAGTAAAAAGAACAACCCTTTTCCTTCCCTATCACATTGGTTTGAGATAATTAAGGAGGGGTATTGATTACATTCCATTCAAGGAAAAAGTAATCCTCATTAGTATCTCTTGCCTGTTGTGTCCATTTCCCGTTCCAGGGGAAACTGCTTCTAATTTGAGATTAAGAAATTACTTTTGATAGGAACAAATCTCAAACTTGTGAGAAAAATCGAGCTCTTCCTCCATTTGCTACTAGTATGAAATCTGCAAAGTACCAAACACTTGTCATTTTTGGTCATTTCTGTCCAAAATTGAATCTAAATTAGCCAGACAATATTGCTGCCTGTTTTTACAATTTTGGTGTAATGAGTGACATTTTAATGCCATTGAAGTGGTGACTGCTCAAGAGTAGCTTTCCTTTTTTTTTTCTTCTATTCCTTTACTATTCTGATTATACAGTATATAGTGTTAGTTCAGAACAGTTCAAAATCATGTGAGGACTTAGGCTGGTTTTACTCTTCTATTCAGATCAGGTTTATGTCTGTCTCTGAGAGTCAGAATGCTAACAGTTGCACAGCTACCTTAAACTTTAAGACTAAAATATTAGGGTTGAATTATATCCTTTATCACCTGTGATTCACTAAGTTAAGACAGGAAGATGTTTCATGTTTTTCTTGTAAGCATCAAAACTTGAAATTTTCCTCTGAGAGGGGCTTCTTACAGGTTTCCTTCAGAGACTGCAGATTTAGCTATACTTATTTAGTAATAAACTTAATTCAAATATTGAATGAAGTAATGAGAACTGACAGTGCTGTTAAGAGATGGATTTGTGTATCTTAAAAGTATTCTGCAGATCATCTCTCCTCCAGCTAAGTCTTGTTATACTATTAGAGCAAGGTCAGATTGGTTCCTTATTCTAGAAATTGTGACTTGGTAGTTTGGCAGGATGGTGCAACAGCAGAAATTTGGTAGCATGAAAAAAAAATAATTGAGAAGCTATGAAATGACTGGCTTTTAGGTGAAGAAAGGTTGTGGACAGAATTGAATAGTACAAAATAATAAAGGCAAGGCAGAGCTGGAAGTGACTGTGGGGGGAATAGGCTGAAAGGGGACAGAAGACCCTGAACTGGTAGAGAAACTGTAGAGACTAAAACAGCATTGTACTTGGTGTAGGAGGAGAATAGCAAAGACTACAATCATAAAGGGGCTTGTGGACCTGAAGAGCTGCAGGGTAGTAGGGAGAGGCTATAGTAGGAGAAAAAAAGAGTGAAGATACTTCAGTAGAAGCAAGCAAGAAAGAAGGGAATAAAAACAGTGAATAAATTTTATTGCCCAGGACAAAAAATTTAAAAAATATGTGAAGAAAGGAATGGAAAACTTAATATTTAAAAAGGAGATGAAGTCAAGCAAGCTAGACAGTATGGAATACTGATGGGCAGATTAGAAAGTGGGGTTGGTTTTGAAAGTAAGATTAGCTGACACATTTTTTTGGCAATCATAAATTGGCAGTTGCAGGTGGGTTTGGTTTGGGTTTTTTCTATACTTTCTGTAGCATTATCAAGCACTATTAAGTAACTGTCTTGTTTCCTCACAGAGGAAACTCTCTGCTTCTCCCTACACCATTAAAGTAGTTTAAGTGGATATAGGAACCCCCTCATATTCTAGGGTTTTGTAGTCGAAACACTGTAGTTCGGTAGTATACAGGTTAGGGTCTTCTGTCATAATTCTTATCACTTTAGAAATTGTCCAGGGAAATCTAAGTAGTCTTTTTAAACTGGTGTCAGCACTGTGCTCATGTGTGGTTTTCCAGAAAGTCTATTTAATCTTGGAAACATTTATCTAAAGAATTGACCAAAACCAGCGCCCCAAAAACTATTAAAGAAGAATTTCAATGTGCTGTGGTTTTAATTGATATATCTCTGAATCAGTTACCATTTTGCACCTCTGACGCAATACTCTCGTACAGTGGTCCTAGAGATGAAACCATTAAAGATTGTATTTGAAGGAATGAAGATAGTTTTTATTGGTGTTCTTTTAGGATCGACCACAAGGACTGAATAATGCTCCCAAAGAAATACATTTGGATGAAGATGACTGAACAGGCAGATCCAAAGGCCTTTTAGGATGTGGTGAACCTTTGGCCTTGGATGAAGAATGTTCTTGGATGAAAGAGCTCCAGCTGAAAGACTTTGTCTTTGCCTTTTGCCTTGAGAATTACACAGATATGAAAGACATAAAGGAAACAAAGATTGGCAGCTGAATTTTGCAGGGTGCAGTTACAGTGGCTGATGCTGGCATGCAGCCAGCCTGCCTCATTACTGTGGAATGTCACATGTTTATACCCCTAACCAGTCTCCTTCAGCTCCCCAAAAGCCCCCCACGCATGGTTGTTTTTTTTCCTGCTTTGTTTGCAAATTATATTAGCAAATTTTAATTGGATAGTTTCTGTAGTGAAATTAGCACCTCTGGGATTTATGTATATCATATGTAGCTAAAAAGCAAATGCAGAAATACTTATTATGCCTGGTTCATCAGATTATAATACCATGCTTGTACCTGCAGCTGAACAGGTAGTTAAGTAATAACCTTTGTTTTTATTCATGGTTAATGACCTGCCTGAGTTTAAAATGGCAAGAGCTTGCTAAGTCAGTCAATGAACTGCCATTCACAGTATGGTCAGCCATGGCTACCTGGGCATTCGAATGGATTTCTTACTTTAACATATTGAACTATGTTAAGTCAATATGAAGGCATCTAGTGACTTTAAATTTCCTTACTACATATTCAATATACTTGAACCTTGATTATCTATGTAACTATTTCACTTCTTGAAGTGTCCTTATTTTCACTTCATAACAAAATGCAGTTTTGCTAGACTGATTCAGCTTACTGTGCCACAGAATTGGCATGAGAGTGTTTTCCTAAGGTTGACCTTCATGAACTAACATGTTGGTTTCCTAAGTAATTCTGCTAACTTGTTAAAAAACTACTACATACAGAGAAATACTGTACCAAAGTTAAAGGGTTTACTTCACCTTTTCTCTCCTGAAACAATCCAGTTGAAGATAAGCTTATTGATTTTTTTTTTTTTTTCCACTGTCCTGGGTAGAATTCTGTAATTCTTCTGATTTCATACTATCACACTGTAGTGGTGCCAACTGCACTTGCTTAGTAGGTCTGCCAGAATTCAGTAATTTGGAGTACTTCTATGCTAAAATGTGACCACTAGCATGTGTAGTCAGCAGACAGCCTTCTCAAAGGACAAACCTGAACAGGAAATATTTAATTGAAAAATACATCTTCCACCATGATGACTTAACTGAGCCTAGCCACATCAGATGAGAACATACCAATTTACTTCTCCAAATGACCTCTGCAATTTCTGAAAGTTTTTCAACAGCTATTCCCTCTTGCCCTCCCACCCCATCTAGCTTTACAAACACAGTTCTAGAAGCTGTTTTTAGCCAAGAAGAATGTTATGGATGATGTGGGCACTGTCCCTTCAGTCAAAACCTAAGGGTTGTTAAGAACTGGGAGACCATAGCCTATCTTCAGTCAGTTATTTTGCTTGCTTGTCTCTTGTCCTCACATCCTGTGTCTCTTTTCTCTTATCTGGCCTTAACTGATCATAAAAATTGTGCATGGTTGCTGGAAGTGTCATCTACTGCAGGGTCTCTGTGCTGGACTAATTAATATTAAATAATTTCTATTGATTTTTTTGTATGTGTGTGTTCAAGATGTTGCTATAACCTGTTACTAGTAAATAGACATTGAGACTGTTGAAATGTTACATAAAGCAAGCTATGGCCGTAACTTGAACTATCTAGATGCTGGACAGTTAAACTCCAATGTTTACTACTGGTTGTTAATGTACTAATTCTGTTTCGTTACTGCCCTAATAAATGAAATGTTTACCAGTGCTTTGCTGTTGACTAGTGTGTATGGTAAAGAGGCCTAGGGTATTTCTAGAAGGGACAAAAAGCCAAAAGCCACATCTGACTTGACCAAAGCAATTTTTTTTTTTCTACAATCATCATGCCCAAAAAAAGAGGTCAAGTCAGTCATGGGTTAAGTCACATAGCTCTTCCCAGTTAATTTTTCCTTTGGCCGCAATTCAAATTAACCAGCATTTCTGATTTTTACATGTTTCTTCCATGTCAGATAAGGTTTTGGTGGTTGTGCAGCCCTGGCTATATCTATTTCTGGGTCAGCGGGGTAGAATTTGCTGGGTTTAGAGAGCCATTTTGTATTCCATGGGACTGTTCTAGGCATTTACTGCGGTTATAAACCGGCAAACTTCTCTGGGTCGGTATGTTACTTTGACTCCAGCTACTGCTTTGTTGCTGGAGCTACCATGCTTTATTAAAGATTTGTTGCTGCCCTAAAGAGGGGAATAATAGGATCAGAATAGACAATAATATGTTTTCTTGTATTTTCCAAGAAATCTTCTTACCTGCGGTTTGGTTGGGGTGTTTTATCTCATATTAACTATCAATACTACTGCTGTGTTGGCAAATCTTTCTCCCCATTGAGGAAGGAGGATGTTCTGTGTATTCATCTTCTTTCTTACTAGTGTGGCTTCCTCTTAATTTTCATATAAATGGACCATGCTTACTTACTAATTCTGTAATTAAAAGCACTAAAATAATTGTAAATTGTGATAATTGTAAAGGAACTTCATAACAATAATTAGAACCACTCTAGTTTCTAGTTTTAAATCTGTGTGTGAGAATTTTCCCTTGTATTTTCCCTTATTGCATGTCCTTGTAACTTCTTTACTTCGATCATCTCTGAAAAGGCATGGGAAACAACTTTTTCTATTAGGTCATGTTGTTTTTTCCTTCATTGTTTCTCCCTTTTTTGGTGGGGTGGGGATTTTCCTTGGTTTTCCTTTTAAATTTGAACCTCTATGCTTGCCTTTTGATTAGGAGATGGAAACATTCTATTCTGCATTAAGATGAGACCTAAGCTCATCTTTTGTTAAAAGCAGTGAGACAATCTTGAATTCATATGGGGCTTGCTCATCACTTCTATTTACTTCTGTTTGCTTTTCTTTGTCAAAGAAAAGCGTGAGGGGTGACATATCTACTCCACAGTGAGTAGATGCTTAGTATTGGGGATTCATTTATCATGAAGACAAAACATAACCAGATCCTGAGGCTGAAAGTCAGAGAATTTGATCAGAAAAGATGATGCCCATTTTAAGAAGCCAAAGCATTTTATTATTGGAATGCATCATTTGGGGAATATGATAGATTTTCCATTAGTGGAAGGCTTTGATCAAAACTGCATATCTTTCTAAAAGAACAGCTGCTTCAAGAGCAAGCAGCTGAGGCTGATGCAAGAATTATTGAATGGGGGAATCTTGCCTTTTTTTAATGCGGGATGAGTCAGATAGGGGTACTGACAAATAGTTACTGTAGAAAAGTGAGATTGGACTTTCGCTCTAGAAGCGGCACTTAGTGAAAATTATTAAAATGAAGCTTAAAGCAACCTGTGTCTCAGGCTGCTGGCCACAGAGGATGTGTATAATGAATGCTATAGTTAGCTTTAGCATAGGTAACCTTGTTTCTGTGGGATCTCAGAAATGCCTGTTGAGGCAGATGGGTGCATTTGTGTAGGCTGGAGACTGTTAGAAAAAAAATTGCAGTAGCTTTTAGCTTCACAGGTCTGAAGCATAAGTTCACAGGGATGACAGTACTGTGGATTTTCTTTAGTGGCTAAAACTTTACACAGGAAGATTTGGGTTCTAGATGCTTTTCAGTCTAAAGGGTTTCATCCTGTCAGGAGAGGACCACAGCCATTTTTAATTTCAGTGACATCCAAGTGAGATTGTAAGATTAGTAACATACATGCATGGTGCAAAACTTTAGTTTCCTCTATCTGAATGATGCTGTGCCTTGCCTGTACTCCTGGCCTGTTTCCACTTGTGCCAACCCATGGCCTGATGATGCGGTAGAGGGAGCTGGTGCCTGGAACATACTTCTTGTCAGGTGACAAATGAGAGCCAGGCCTACAGCAGTGGCACCCCTGCTTCAAAAAACCCCAACAAAAAATCCAAACCAAAATAACCAAACAAAAATGAAGTGCTAGGTTGCCTATATAGAATTTGTGTTTCCTACTGGTACTCCTTATTCACTAGGAGAAAGAAGATATCTAAGGTAGAATGAATCATCCTCTGCAGCCTTCTCAGGTACTTAATTCCTGTGGTTGATTTTATAAGGACTTGAGATCTTTTTACAAGGGCATGTAGTGACAGGATAAGGAGTAATGGGTTAAATCTGACAGGGGGAGATTTAGATTAGATTTAAGGAAATATGCTTCACTTGGAGGGTGGTGAGGCACTTGCATGGATTGCCCCTGGATCGCTGCAGTGTTAAAGGCCAAGTTGGATGGGGCTTTGGTCAGCATGGGGTAGTGGAGAGTGTCCCTGCCTATGTCAGGGGGTTGGCCTGAGATGGGATTTGAGGTCTCTTCCAACCCAAACTATATGAGTCGCCTTAAAAGACTCAGCACTACTTTCTCTTCCCTTTCTCCTTTTTTCAGCTGCCATCTCTGTGGCATCTGTGCCTAAATGAGCATGTGTGTTCACAGGATTTCCACTAGCTAGAACTCCTCCATCACACAAGGTCTGTTACAGGATTTAGTCACAGAATTTTCATCACTTCTGGATTACAAACATAACATCACATTGTGCATAAACTTAATGGTAGACAAAACAACTTGCTTTGATAGTTCTGGGGCTTTTGTTGTAAATTAGACAAATTGCAGAATTTTGTAGACCTAGATATCTTACGAATGTTTATGTACCATCATAGTATTTGTTATTGTAGCATCTTATCCTTCAGAGTTCTTTTTAGTGGACATGGTTCATAAAATCTTTAAGTGCTACAGAGCCCACTGTTGTCAGAAATTAGGCTACTTTAAAATGGCTCTGTTTTTTACGGGCACCCTCATATCTTCCAGACACAAGGACACACTTTTAAGTACATAAATTTCTAGCTGTTTTTCACACTTTCAGAGATGGTCTAGAGGCTTTTTCTGTTCTGGATAGTGATTCTTTTCAGTCCTGGAGCTATGTGGTGGTCACAGATCTACCAGATCTTACTAATCTTGTTTTGTCTTTATCCTACTTGCACACAGACAGCTGGAAACAGAAAGGTTCTGTGATACTCAACCCACTTCAATGGTTTTTTTTTGGAAATCTACACTTCAGAGACAATGTCCCCCACAGTACAAGTATCAACCTTAGTATATTATAGGCCTTTCTTTTAGCCTTATTCCATGAATTTGATCTTGTCTAATGAATATCTGGGGTGATTCTTCTAAGCTGTGCTATTTCTTATGCTCATCTCTTATGCTTTGCATTGTTGTTAGAGGATATGGAAAATATTACCAGGTGATAATTTTATTTGTAATATTTTCCTAGCACTACATCTCCCTCCCTTCCTGAGAAAGCTGGATGACTTTTTTTAACCTTGCTGTGCTACTTTATTGTGGAAATCTCTTACTGTAAATGTGGTCGCATTATTAACTTTTACTGATAAACTTGCAGGGTTCCTGCTTCTCATAGGTGCAACCATTATGCTGGCATTGACTGCTATTGCTACGTGATGTGGGAGAAAGGAGAGAGTAAAAAGAATCTGCAGAGGATAATTTTCCTTTGGGAGATGGAGAATGATTTTTCCTTCATCACAGTAACAGTTTTTTGAGAGCCCGAAAGAGGTTTTTTCTGCAGGAAAAGCACGAACCATAAAATGATCTTGACACTAGTACCAAATGCAGCAGTTCTGCCGGTCTCATTGCGCCTTTCTTCTGTTGTCCAACATGCACGTAGCATGTCACAGGCAGCTTTGAAGTTGAATTCCTTCAGGGTGTATGAGACCGTGCTGGTGTTCTGAAATAAGTCTGTGTTTCTTCTCCTTTGTGTGTGGAGCTTTGTAGCAAGCCGTGCTATCTCCTTGTTATTAGAAATATCATACTTCCTCCTTTATATTAACTTTTGTATTCTGCTGCTCTTAAGCAATGCTTCAAAAAAGCTATATGCTTCAGAGTCTAGCACCTGAGTTATTCCATACCACTGCTTCCAAGCAAGAAGGGTAAAATATAATTTATAAAAGAGCAGATCTAAGACTTGAATATTACAATCTCTTTTTTTTTTTTAAGTTCAATCAGGTTATCTAGAAACTTTGCATGGGGCCTTCAAGGATGCTCTGAAGTTGCTTGGGGAAATTGTTTCCACAAATTTTATTCCATATTTTTCATGGAAGCTTCTGGCAAATTTTCAGGCAGTGCTCTGGCAATTTCAGCGTTACTTTTGAATATTCTGAAGTGGAATACCAGTCCTTGCATAGCAAGATTTTCATAGATGTGAATATATCTTTACCAAAAAAAAAGTGAAGTCTTTTTAATAACCACAAATCAGGGATATTCCTCCCCACCCCAAGAACACTGTATTGAAAATTCATTGTTCACATTGGGATCCAAATGTTTTCATGATCCAGATTTTTCCCCATTTTTGTCCTTCACCCCCTCCCTTTCTCTCCCCCTAAGATTTCATTGCCTCCTCACAAGGTATTTACTTTGTGAAAGTATCCACATGAAGAGGGGCTAGAAGTGGTAGTCAAGTGATAGGCTTTATTTTGTACCAAGTCATACAATCTAGTTTTCAGATAACACAAAAAAAACACCCAAACCCAAAATGTGATGTAAGTTGTCAAAAAGCTGACACTCTAAATACCAGAAAATATTAGCATCTATTGTCAAGAAAAATAAAAAGTGTGAATCACTCCATCTCCATGACACATTTCAAAACTGCTATACACAGCACAAATTATAGTGTGTTTGATGGTATCGGGGATAATAGTACTTGAGAGTTCCTCTGTGAGCACCCAGCGCTACTTCTAAAAGGGTTCAATTGTCTTGGCTTACGCTATAGAGCTGCAGAAAAAAGATTAAGGTTCTCAGAGGTCATCTTTGCTAAAAATAAAAGCTGATACAAAATTATTGTTAATAACTTCAATCAAAGGAAAATAGTTTCATTTTTTTTGTATATTGTATTTTCCCTGCAAACAAAAAATATATCCACATGGTAAATATGAGTTATTTCCTTAGGGCCTTACAGAATATTTTCAATGTGACGTCCCCTTTTTCACCAGTTATGACCTACATAATCTTGTGTTTGGCAGTCGCAAGCAGAGGAGCCAGATATGTCAGAAAAAGCTGAAATATAAAAAAAATCTTGCCTGCTTATGAGACTTGTACTCTATAAAGTCCATCACCCTTGATTTTTCTTACATGGCCCTTAGCTGGTGGTCTCCTGTGCTTTGAGGAGAGGGAGAACCTGCAGGAGATGGGAGTCTTTCTCAAAGTGGCCACTTGTAGGCAGCATCTTGTTTCGTTTCCAGGGAGAATAGTGAGAGAGACGTTTTGTCCAGAGTAGTTCGTGGAAATTCTGGAACAGAACGTGATTCTTTGGCAATACTAAAGGGGGGAGTGAGGGAGAAATCTCATTCAAAACCAAAGCCTAGTTTGGAGTCTCTTTTTGGGGAGTGATGATTAGGGGTGGGGGCTTTTTATTTGCGCTTTTTTTTTTCTTAGTTAAAGGACTTAACTGTAATTGATTTTAATTCAAGTAAACATAGGCTTTTTATCTAAACTCTAGGAAAATTCAGCCATAGAGGAAGGGAAAGCACTATGATATTAATCATGTAATTACTTTTTCTATCATTCACATGTAAGGAAGATAAATATTTTCTGCTTTTAATGCTGAATTTTACATGAACTGCAGGGGTGTGCAGCTCCTGCCTATGTAACAAAAAGTTTGATAGAAGGAGACCTGGAGAGGGTGGTTGCAAAATCTCTATGGTTACTGAATATTGAAATGGAGCAGATAGCGAGAGGAAGAAGAGGGTATATAGAACATCACGAGTCTTATTGTTAATATATTAACTTACCTGGAAAGAAAACAAATTAATCAAAACTAAAACCAAGTTTTAAAAAATCAGGAGAGAGTACATAGATACTTCAACTGCCCAGCCTATGGTGTGCGCTTTTGAGGATGAAAAGGTAATCATAAAAGTGTTTTCTGAACAGGTCTGTTTTCTATGTCTCTGGGGTTAACTGCAGTATTAAAAATACAAACAAAAAAGTTTTTTAATTATGTTCTGTTAAGGTTCTCTTCATCATTACAATGTCCCAATTGCCTCCAGCGGTTCATTAAGGAATGCAAATACTATGCAACTTGTAGTTTGTTCTTTTGACCCTGCACATATAAAGCAACTGAAGTGGATGGCAAGTAGCTGATTCTGTGCAGTTTTGCATTTTCACCAACAAGACCGCATCCCTTAATCCTGTCCCAGATGCCTGTACGGAATTCTAGGAGTCAAGGGGCCTCCAAGTGCCATTAGAGGCAGAATTAAAGAGCCCAGCTGAGTGTGCAATTACTACAAGTCCTTTCTATTAAACTAGTTAACTTGTAGGCATTTGGTGGGGACATGATTCAAGTAGAATGGAAGGCAATTTTTTTTAAATTATTTTTCTGTTAGAAATTGAGGTCTGATGCAAACTTAGTTTTGTCCACTAAGATATACTTTAGTCCTTTTCCTCAGTGAAAGAAAAGAGGAGGATATGCTGCAGTTAAATCCGAAGACATTAAAAGGGCAAATCACGCTTTTTTTGAGGAGGAATGGTACATGTTGGGTATAATGGTACAATATGGTAGAATAACTGCCTGAGACAAAAAAATGTAAGTACTGCTGTTGGAGAGAGGTGTGTGACATGGGTTAACAACTATAGTTGAGTCTAGGGAAAGTCAGTGTTGAAAGAAAATACAAAGTGCCCTGTCAATATAGGTTTATTTTCTACCATGATTTGATGTTATTTTTAAAACTTTTTTCCCCATAGTGTGAAATTACTTTCAGAGATCCCATCCAGTTCAGGGCTGGCCTCCCTAGTCCTCAGGATTTTGTCTATTTGGGTCTCGCTGTGTATTTCTGTCATGAGGCAGAGTTTTACAGTCATAGGTGCAAATAGGATTAGTTCTTGTAATAGCATTTCAAAGAGAGGTTTTCATT
>VZTU01030333.1:9325-19838 GCA_013400835.1 Zapornia atra
ACCCGCTGTCGCTGGAACAGGAGCTCTGAAGGGGACACACACACGGTGATTTCCCTCAGGGCCGTGCGGGAGCCGAGGCGGAGACGCTCCCGAGGCTCCGTCACCCCCGGTGCGGGATCTGGTGTCCGTGGTACCGGGGGGAGGGTGGGGGGTCCGGCCAGGATAAGGGGGTGCAGGAGGGGAAGCGGCTCGGCGGGCAGCCCAGAAGGGCACCGAAGCCTCCCGAGCTCTGGTGTGTGCCCACAGAGGATGGGCTTCTAGGATGCCACCCCGGGGGGGCACCTGCTGAGGAGCAGCAGAAGGAGCCGGCAGCAGGGAGGGGGCTGAGGTGCAGGAGAGCCTGAGGTGACCCCGACCGGCTGGTAACGAGATGAGGAGCCCCCAAACCAGGGGGTACCGGCACTCCCAACCCAATGGGGCGGCTGCAGGCACAGGAGTGGGAGCTGCCTCCTGCACCCCTCCAGATTGCTTGGAAAGGGCCCGGTGACAGTCGGAACCCAAGTGGTCCCTGAGACCAGAAGCACCGGAGCTCGGAGGGGACCATGGGGGTGGCAGCACCCCGGGGGGGTCACCCCATGGCTGGGGCTCCTCGCTGGCTGGGGGCGCTGTGGGGAACAGCTGGGGGTTTGCTCTGACCTCTCCTCCGGCCCACTGTTGTGCTGGGGATGGGACCAGCGCTGCCTTCCCCTCGTTGCTCCCTGCTTTCCATAACCCCAGTGATTTTCCCGTTGCAGTTACAGACAAGTTCACAGAAAGCATGTACGTCCTGGCCAACGAGCCCTCGGTGGCGCTGTACCGGCTGCAGGAGCACGTGCGCAGATCCCTGCCCGAGCTGGCACAGCACAAGGTGAGTTCTGCTGCCCTTTGGGCTCCATGGCAGCAGCCCAGTCAGGCACAAGCTGTTCTCCTGACTTGACATGTCGTTCCTATTTCATCTCCCTGAAGGGGGGGCGGGGGGAGTGGGAAGGAGGGAGGAGATCGGCTGTCAGGGTGCACGGAGCTGTGGGACCCTTCAGCTGGAGGGAGCAAGAGGGTCCTGCAAATTCACCTGCAGACCTAGAGGGAAAACCCTGCTGTGAGAGTCCATCTGCAAACCCCTGCCCACACAGCTGGACTCCTGTGTGGAAACAAAGAAAAATGAGTAGTCTGTCTTGTAGGGGGAGGAGGGAGATGTTAAATCTTATTACCCCTGCCTGAGCTGCGAGGTTTTTATTTCCTACATAAAATAAGGGGGAGGGTGAGAGGAGGGAGGGGGGGAACCGGTGAGGGGAGCCCGCACGAGGGAGAGCAGGATAATGAATCGTGTCTCACAGCTGTGTTCCTGCTTTTCTCCAGAGCACGGAGCACAGACACTTTAATGCCAGCCTTGTTGTCCTTCTCCCTCTTCTGCCAGTCATGATTCATTAGGAGTGATGTCTCATGAATAGATTACTGCTTCATGTCTATGCTAATGCACTGTCAGGCCTCATTTTTCACCTTTGCTTTACAGCCCTGGTTTCCAAATTAACCTGGATTGTGACACTTTATTATTCAATTATTTATTAACGTTTTATATACGTGTCTGTGTGCAGCAGGAGGCATATAGAGATGTATCTGTGTGTACAGCCCACGCCGATGCGTCGCTGGCGCACGCAGACAGGTCTGTAATGTTATTCCTCAGCTGTCACTGGCTCTCCCTGAATCCAGAGAGTCCTGGTTTCGGGGGACGTGTCCCCAGCAAAAGGAAATTGAGCAAATGGTATGACAAGCCGTGCAGAGGGAAGAGCTCAGCTTCCATCACTGCAGGGTGTGTGAGGGGGTGGGGTGAGGGGCAGCGCTGATGGAAGCGACAGCCGAGCGAACGCGCTGGACACAAAGCAGGGCTTCTGCTGGGCAGGGTCTCTGCAGACCTCTGATTCCCTCATTTCCCCTGCTCAGTGTGCTCACCACCATTATCCACGGTGTGCTGCGACCTCTCTGACTCAGCTGAGCTCATTTCCTAGCTGCAGCCATCCCAGAGGATTCTTTGTTGTAGCCAGAATGGCTGCTGTGAGAAAGGAGGTCGCGCTGTCCTGTGGCTGCCAGCAGTGAACACAGGGCCCTGCCTGCCTCTCTGTGACTGCAGCCATCACAGGCACCAGCACCTTTGATGCCTCTGTGCTCAGCCTTGCAGCCTCCCTCCCGCCCTGGCCACAGCCATGGCCAGGGTACTGGTGGTCTCCCCGTGGGGAAGAGCGCTGCCGAGCGTGCCGGTGCGTGCCAGGACGCGGCTGGCCCCTCTGCACTGTCCCGGGGCCCCCCAGGGCCCCTTTCCCTCTCTGCTGTTAGGAGACCTGTTCTGATGCTGGCCCAGAGATGCCGCTTTACATCCCTTCCCGCCCGCGGCACTGGTGCCTCCAGCTCCTTACCAGCTCTCCCAGTTACCGGCTGTGTGCTTAATGGTGTGCTGATCTGGCAAGAGCTGGGGGAATGGGAAACGAATTATTCCTGGCAGCTGGAACGACAGCAGATCCAGAGCTGCTGCTAGTGACATCTCCTCCAGTCAATCTTTGTGTAAGGCTGCAGCATCGTGTTTGGGAGCGTGCTCTCCTTCCTGCTGGCAACCAGTTCCTGTGAGGAACTGGGAGGTTTAAACGTGACTCAGGCCAGTGTCCTGACTGTGCTGCCAGGCTGCTGGTAATGAGCTTGTGGCCAGGTGCCCTGTGTTGCCCTGGATCCCTCTCTCCCCTTCTCCCAGCTTTGGGCTCCGCTGTTTGCAGCGAGCAGCCTGGGCCTGTCACCCCGTGAGAGAGGGATGGCCCTGGCAGGACCATGGTCACAGCAGAGCCTGCAGTTAGATGGGTAATTTGGGTTGGTCTGCCAGAGCCCCTGGGCTCTGAGCAAGGTGCTGGGACAGGAGGGTGTCGGCAGGGCTGCACACCGTGGAGACACTGTCAGGCTTTGTCTAGATCAGAGCAAAGGCACTGAAGTGAGGTGGGCTTAATGCTTCAGGACAGAAATGGAGAACAAGGAACGTGCTGTGTGAATCTGTTCTCAGTAATTTAGCCCCAAGATGTGGGTAATGTATAAAGGAAACAGGGTTTATTGGTGGTTTCCAGCTCTCCTTCAGCTCTGCAGCTGCCTGTGAAACTTCCACGGGGATGAAACCTGGGAAAAACTGGGAGGGACAGGGCTGGGAGAAAAGTTTCTGCAAAGAGAAGGTCACCTCCCTGCCTCTACAACAAGCCACTTTCTGTGATTTGATAATCATCTTAATACCTTCCTCAGCCTCTCACTCTCAGAGCAGATTTACCAGCTCCCTGATAAGAGTGATGCAGGGCCCTGTGCTGCTGAGCCCCGCTCCGCACAGAGCAGCCTGCCTGGGGTTCCCCTGGTCTTTGGAGAACCTGCATCTCCTCGTTAATTCACTTCCCAGCAGCAGTAGCACATCCTTAGTGCTGTTGTGTGTTGATAGCTGGCTTTAGCTCCTAAACCCCGTCCAAGGGCAGTCCAGGAATTTGGAGAGAGGACATCAAGACAAGATTAAGAAGTGAGGAGCTCTAGGGAGAGGCTTTTGTTCCTAATTAATCCGAGGAGGTGGTGGAATGTTGGGAACAGAGATCAGTGGCTCTGATACCAGTGCTCAGGGACAGTGGGGCCATGGGGAGCAGCCGGGACACAGGGCTGAGCCTGTGCCATGCCAGGCTCTGAACGCCTGTTCAGGGTCTGCTTGGAGAGAGGAGGGTGAGGAGCTGCAGGAAGGTCCCTGTTCCTTTCACTGCTGCCCCTGCACGCAAAGTGTGCTCCCAGCAACAGAGGCAGCCATTTACAATGCAGCTGGAGTCTGGGCCAAGCTTGGTCTCCGTGGGGTTGCGAGCCCTGGGCTGAAGGACCCTCTCCCGCAGAGCTCTCCCCCCAGCCTTGCATGTAGAGGCTTGTTTCTTTTGTAGCCTGAAGCCCTGTGGTCAAGCGTCCTGATGTAGGACAGGCTTTGAACAGCACAAGTGATTTTGGAGGCGGTCCAAGCCCCTGCCCGACCTCCCTCACTCGCAGAAAGGGGCCCTTGGATCTCCTCTGGCTGGTAACTCGACCCAGCAGAATAGACCAGAGAATGAGCTCCCATGAGAACAGCTTTTCAGGAGTGCCTGAGCTACTTAAAGACTTTTGAAACAGGTATCTATTGAGCTACAGCTCCACTGCACCCTGGCTGTGGTTTGTGTGTCTGTTTGGTTTTCCCTGTCCTTGGAGCTGCAGCCTGTGGTTACCGGCAGAACCGGCTGCTGGAGTCTGTGCCAGGCTGACAGGGCCCAGAGCTGACTGCTGCCCAGGGCAGCCTGGGGACAGGGATGCTTACAGCAGGCCTGATGAAGTGAGAGCAAGACACGTTTACCTGAAGGACGCAGGATGGGGCGCTGCAGGAGCTGTGTTAGTTCAGGTCCTGGCTGCCTGTGGAGCCAGGCACTGGGAGATCCCTGTACTGGGAAACATCCTGCTGGTCCCTTGTGCTCCGTGCAGCCACTGGTTGTGAGCAGCCCGAGTGACTGCAGCTCCTGGCTGGCTCCAGGGCTAAAACATCTAAAAACAAGGGGACTTGTGCCAGGGTATCCACAGTGTTGGCCTGAACTAGTAGCCCTTCCAGAAATAAACACAAAAACCCCATTTATTTTAAATTCTAGTGTGCAGCAGCCAGCTGTCAAGTGGGAGACAGAACCCAAATGAGTTTCCAATGAAGAGCAGGCAGCGCCTGCGTTGGGCAGGGCTGGCAGAGCGTGTGGCTGGCTGCAGGGCCTGTCCAGAGCACACCTAACCATGCCTAACCATGCCTAACCATGCCGCTTCCTCTTTCAGTCCGACATGCAGAGCTGGGAGGAGCAAAGCCAAGGAGCCATCTACACGGTGGAGTACGCCTGCAGGTACAGGGGACTCCCATGCAGGCAGCAGGGTCGGGGCAGAAACAAAGCAGAAGCTGCCTGCACTTCCCTGAGGGCAGGGAAGGGGCGTGTTTGGGGTGGGGGGTGGCGAGGGCGCGAGGCACTGCTCCCCAAACCGCTAGCAGGGGCTCGGCTTTGATGAGCGTGGCAGCTCTTCCAGACCTGCCCATCTCCTGCAGTGAATCCACCCACCAGCTAGCCAGTGTGTGAAGAGGCAATGTGCTTTATAAAGCTGAGGTTTCTTACAGCCCTCTCTGTGGGGGGGCTGCGTGCTCTAAAGCCACGATGCCTTTGGACTGGCCCGTCCTCCCCTCCTCTTTCAGTGCCATAAAGAACATGACTGACAGCAGCGTGTACTTCAAGAGCATCGACAGCCTGCTCAAGCACGCCATAGCCATGAAGGATCAGCTGAACACTGCTCAGGGCCGCAGGTAACCAGGGGATGCCGTGCTGCCTGTTGATCTGAGTGACTGTGGGGGCTGGCAGGGGCTGTGGGGGTGTAACACAGCCTAGTGCAGGTGTGCCAAGCAGTTACCTCAGTAATACAATGAAAGAGCACGCTGCTTGCCTTCCAGTCATCTTCTGGCTCGGTTTGCTGGGAAGCAAATAATCTCCTTCACAGCAGGGTAACTGGAACATGATTTATTTCCTTGTTTCAGAAAGGCTGTTTGGTTGTGTGAGAGGTTAAATCTTTGTTGTGCCAAAAGGTGTTTGGAGGGAGGTGATGCTGCCAAGAGGCTGCGCTTGGTGCTGTTCTCTGCCATGTACCTGGCTCTTCTTTTGGGCAGAGTCCCACAGAGATACATGGTAGCAGAACGAGGATGCGTTTTTCTCTGTAGCCACAGCTACTAAAGTATCTTCCAGCAGATGATGTGTCTCCTGTGTTTGTGTCTCTGAGATGGGGCTGGTACTGGAGTCTGATGGGGTAGGAGTGCGATAGCCCAAATGCCCATCCCTGAGCAACCCCCCGCAGCCACGGAGCCCCTGGCTCTGCAGGGGGACTCTGCCTTGGCACTTCTGGCTCAGGTTCTGTGCCTTCCCAGCCTCCTGTGTGGCAGGGACACGCTCTGTGCAGCCCAGGGCACTCTCAGTGGTTTTCCCTGGGATGATGGCTGTCTCGGTGCCCACGGTCTGCGCCGTGTCATAGCCGGCTGAAGGCTGTGCTTGCCTAAACTGCTCCCCTGCTGCAAGGAGTGGGGTTTCACTGGAGGGAGCCCCTCGTTCTTGACATTCTCAGGGCTGCTGAGGTGTGTCCTGCCAGCCCACGGGATGTGACACTCCCTCTTTTCACAGCACTGTCGCCCCACAAGCCAAGAACCCTCCAGCCAGCTCCTGATGAGACTGTCCGTCCTCCGCCGCCGTCTCCAGCCCCAGCTACGTGTTCTCCAACCACGATGAGGAGTGAGGAGCCACCTCTTCAACCTGTGCAGCTGCACAGAGCGGCCCCGTAACCAGGTGCTGCACCCAAGCAGGTCCGGGCTGACTTTGGGGGTTGCTTTGGGGAGCACTTGTGTCCCTTTCCACAGCACTCTGCTGAAGGGAAGCAGGGTGGGTCTATGTTTGGACTATCAAGTTCTCTCCGATGGCAGATGGCTACAGGGTGTTTCTCTCTCTACCTCTTGGCTGCAGAAATACCTCCCAAAAGCCAGGTCTTGCTCTCAGTATTCTGTAGGCAGCTCTGTAAAGATGCAGTGCGGGCACGCTCCAGCTCTGTTCGGGAGGCATTCTGCAAGGAGGGCTTTTTCATGTGCCTGCCAGGAATCTGGGTTTAGTGAGAACAATAATAAAGAGAAAAAACAAGAAAGTTCTGGCTAAAACCTTCCCCTGTTGCTCACTGGGGCTGGGGGGTCTTGGAGCCTGCTTGCTCTGCGTGTTTCAGAGGGCACAGTGTGAAACAAAGACGTGGAGTTGAGCCTTTCAAGTGACAACAGGAACTGTCTTGTTCTTTAAAAAAAAACCCCACAACTGAAAAAGGACTTTCTTCATCCCCTGTCAAGCAGGGGGGAGCAGAGCTGTATGCTCACTCCTGGAGGTCACTTCAGGAGCTTCAGTGTTCATCTCTCCTGGAAGCAACAGTTCCATTCTGAGGAGTTCACCAAGGGAGCTGGGATCAGAGCAAAGCTGGACTCGGCTTCACCCCACAGAGGGACCTTGGAGGCTCCAGAGATGGGCCCATATGAACCACGTGGCGCTCAGGAAGGCCGAGGGCAGGGTCCTGGCGTGGGTGGGGGCGATGCCCAGCACACCTCCTCCTGCTGTGGAAGAAGGGGGGTGGGTCTGCTCACAGACAGGGTCCCCTTGCCTCACCCACACGTTCTGCTTCCTTCGCTAGGACCCCGCTGGGGTCGCTGCTGGGGGCTTGGGGCGGCCGAGGGACGCTGGCTTTGAGCAGGGGTGGTGCCTGCTCAGTGAAAGAAGCAAGAGGCATCCAGCAGGATGCTCCCCAGGCGGGAGGGTGGGAAAGCAGCCCCTGGTCCACCCTGGTGAGACCTCGTCTGTATTAAGCTCTAAACAGAGATGCAAATCTTGTCCCGGTGCCTGTGGCTCTCCTGGGAAGAGATGGGGGGTGAAAAGGTCTGGCTGCTGCTCACACCAGGGTCGAGTCCTTGCCCGAGGCGCCGGGTTTGCGCGACAGCACGTTCCTCATCTCCTGCGTGACGCCGCTCCAGGGTTTGCCCTGCGCCTGCAGCAGCCCCGACTCCGCCGACAGCGTCCGGTGCGTCCGGGGCGGGTTGTAGCTCTCCTTCTGGGAGCAGGGCCCGGGGCTGCCCGAGGACGTGAGGTTGCTGCTGGCTGGAGAACCCAGCTGGGATTTACGCTCCAGGAAAGGAGGGAAGGAAAATTCCCGGTGGATTTCGGGTCGGGGCCGGGGCGCAGCCGCGTTCTTGTTGTTGAGGTCGCTGGTGGAGGATTCGCCGTGCTGGGCAGAGTCGTTCTCATACAGGGTGTGAGGGGCCTCGGAGCAGCTGCGGCGCGAAGCCTGGGCAGCCCGTACCAGCGCGTGTGTCACCGTGACCAGCAGCACGATGATGCCGGAGGAGAGGATGCAGGCGCTGGCGATGCCAGCCTCCAGCTCAAAGAGCAGCAGCATGTAGATGGCAAGAGCTGGAAGGGAAGGAGAGTGCAGAGCGTCTTGAGGAACCAGGAGGATTAAAGCCATGTGTGAGACCTGCAAAACTCAGGCCAGAAGAGCCCTCCTGAGGGCTGACCGCTGAGAACAGAAAGTTGGCGTTACAGGAATGAGCTGGCAAAGATATTTGCAAAACAAACCCGGCGCCGAGGCAGAAACTCTGCAGCTCAAGAGCCAGCACAGGATGTATGGTCTGGGCAGAAAACGCACGGGCTGGGCTGGGCTGGGCTGGGCTGGGGGGAAGTGAGCACTTGCCTGTTAGGTAGACAGAGACCCCGCAGCAGAACAAGCCGATGGCAGCGTGGCGAACGGTCCGGCTGTCCAGGAGGAACCAGTCTGCCCTGCAAAACAGGGAAGAGAAAGGCAGGTCTGTGTAGTCTCCTGTCCTTGCTTTCGGCCCTGGCCCCCCCTGAGAAACTGACAGGTTGGTTTTGCATAGAGAAGCAGTTCAGAGCTGGGTCACACCCAGGGACCTCTGCTGAACTGGCCTTTCCCCCGGGGCTGCCCGCAGCTCTGGGCTGTGTCCCTCCTGCTCTGAACAGCTTTTCAGGTCACTGAAAACCTCAAACTCTCCCTGCCTGGCTCCTGTGTGTCAGAAACAGGCTGGAGGCTGGGTCTCCACACAGACAGATGGGGACAGAGGCTTTTTTCCAGGTGATTTACCCCGTTGGGCAAAGCCAGAAGAGAGGAACCAAACCGGGTGCTGGCGCTGGATTAAGCCAGGCCAGGTTGTCCCTGCGCCCTTGGGATTGGGTTTCTGTGCTCAACTCGGATTGCAAGCCTTTTGTCTGGAGGGGGCTTGGCGAGGGGTGATGCAGCAGCCAGGGGGGCTGTGCCCTGGCGCAGTCACCCCCTCCCAGCACTGCCTGGCCCCCTTGCCTCCTCCCAGGCTCACTGTGGCCCCTCGGCCCTTGCCACCGGTGCAGGGAGCCGTTAATAGACCCTGGACTCGCTGCCGGCCGGGAAGAGCAGCCGCTTTGTTCTATTAATTACCTGAGCTGGGGGGGATTAGGAGGGAGAAGGACTTTGTTCCGAGCTGGCTCAGGCTATTGAGCGCGGCGCTGAGCAGCGGAGCGGTAATTCAGTGTGACAGGCCCAACGTGGGAAAGGTCCCAGCGACGTGAGCGGGTCCCCTAATGAAACCGGCGCCCGGGCGGCTCGGCCACGGGGACGCAGCAGCCAACGGCATCCCACATCGTGGGGAGGGGGCTGCGTCCTGCCAGCACCTCCTGCCCGGGGGCAGCCTCCAGGCCAGCAGCTTTGTGTCCCAAGAACCTGCCCTATTCCTCCCAAACACGAGTGTGACCCTCGGATTGCAGCTGGGGAAACTGAGGCACAGCCAGACTACGTGATCCACTTGAGATCCTAAGCAGAGGCTCCAAACCCACCCGCCACCTCGGGTGGCCTGCAGTACAGCCAAAAGCAACTTCTCTCTTCACCAGGGCTCTGGAGTGGGGCACAGAACTATTGTTTGAAACCAAATCATTTGGGAACAGCTTCCCTGCACCGTGTCAGCGGGGTCACAGCCGTGCAGCAACGGCTGTTCTGCCCTCTCAGCCCTTGAACAAGTGGCTGCTGTTGGAGCATGGGCTGTCCTGTGTCTCCATCTTTCTACCTGTGACTTTGCATCCGGCTGCCTGATTAGTGCTGCTCCTGCTTCACCTCCTGGAATTCCAAAACTGAGCCTCACAACATAACCCAGCATTTTACAGCCCAAATCCACAGATCCCCGACAAATGCACTGCTGGTGGGGAGCCTTCTGCTCTGAGGGTTTTCCAGCACAAACTCAGCTCCCACAGAAGGCAGAGTTTGCCACAGAATTCTGTGTTTTGCAGAAGTATTTTGCTGTTAATGAGCGTGCTGAGCGCCAGCTCCGCATGGCGGGGAGGCAGTGCCACTGGCTGGAGAGCCTCCAGCCATCCCGCTCCATGCAGAGCGCGAGGCATTGATGGGTCTGTCTAATTAGGGACAAAAGTAACTGTTGAAACGCTCTTAATTTCCTTTAAATGAGTTTTGCTTAAGCCAGAGTGGTCCCAGAATGGTCCCGCGGGGACCATCGCATGAGCTCAGACTCTGTGCACAGACCCATTTCTGACAACGCTTTTAAATCTGATGGGTCACAAGCTGGGGTTGGGTTTTGGTTTATTTTAACCCGGGAGCAGAGCTGGAGCTGGGCTGGATGCTGGATGGAGTCAGAGGAGCCACCAACCCAGCCCAGGCCAGCCCGGCCCAGGTCTGGCCAGGAAGGAGAGGGGAATTGCTTTGGAAACGATTTTCCAGGTGTAAATGTGCTGGTAATGATTAAGTCAACACATGTCCAGGGTTAATGACCCCAGGGCTGCGGTCATTTGGGTGCTGTGCCAGTGCCCTGTGCAATCACCCTGGCAGCGATGGCAGAGCCGAGCTCTCTGGCTGCACCCACGGGTGCCCGTGGGCATCATGGCCAGGCTGAACGCATCTTCTCTGCCCTGGGTTGGGCTGGGCTGGCAGCCCC
>VZTU01030334.1:0-26499 GCA_013400835.1 Zapornia atra
TTTTAATTTTTTTTTTTTAATATCAGTGAGAGGTAAACAAATAAATCCTTTAATCTGGGAAAGAGGAAACCTTAATTAGTATCTTAAAAGACTTGTTTTCTAAAATTATATAGAAAATACCTTATTTTATTCAGTAGAATCACCTCCTTTCCCCAATATATGTGTGATTGTTTTAGATTTACTTAACTCTGTGCCTTAAGTGGAAAATGTGGAAATCATTGCTATAGATAATAAAAACATAGACAGACGTTCATAATAAATTATTTGTGTAACATTAGCATGATACTGAAAGATACATAAATAAAGAGAAGGAATACTCTCTGAAACTTGCACTACCCTAAACTGACTAGGAATTCGCTGCTTCTATCCAGAAAAGTTTAGACCATTAATACTTACTTTGAGAGATCACAAAAGACATAATGGTACCTGAAACCTGGAAAAGAGCAATTTTCTTTGAAAAGAAGCTGTTGATCACAGCTCTTTTGAATGTGGCTGTCCAGCCAGTTCTTTATCCTCCAAGTGTTCCCTCCACCAAATCCGTGTCTGTCCAATTTAGAGACAAAGATGTCATACGGAACAGTGTCAAAAAAGAGCTCATATTTATTGCAGGCCTTGAAAGCAGTGGCGAAGCAGTTGATATATCATGTTTTAATTAGTTGATGCTGTTTCACATGAAATCTTTTAATGATACATTTGTATAACTGATAGATGTGATTTATTTTCCTCTGTCAAAAATGAAGTGCTATACAGTCTGGTTTAAGCCTGATGCCATTCAATGTGTTGTCAACTTGTTGGTATAATATAATATTTATGACATATATGCATGGTGTTGAGTCACAGTAAAGAGAATGGCAGAAAATTGGAGGAATAGCATTTTTATAGAAGGCAAATACACATGGCTATATATCCCATATGGACAGGACTGAAAAAACTTTGTGCTTTGCAACAAGATAAAAACATTCTATTAAATTTAAAACAGGAACATAGGCTTCAAGTGATATCCATTGCACTAACTACTGGGGAAGGCAACAGCTGTTCATTTATATTACTTCATTTTAAGGCATCTATGAGGGCAAAGCAAAGGATATGATCAGATTTGGGAAAACACCACTCAAATTACAAAGACAGGCAAAATTACTTCTTAGTAACTTCATGAGAAAAGCTCCTGAAATGAATGGGTTTCAATTTTTTTTTTTTTTTTTTTATTTATTGACCATGTCCAGCATGGGTAAAAGGCTTAAATTTAAGCAAAGGAAATTAAGGTTAAAGAATATATAAACCTTCTAATGGTATGCACAGGGAAGCAAACATGCATTTTTCTAAGTAGCTCTAAAGTCTTTGCCATTTTCTTTAAAAACAACCCCAGTATTATCAGAAATGTTGCACAAATAGCATCCTTGCAGTGGAGTAAGGAGATGGAATAGATGACCTGTTGTGAACAGTTCTCTGTAATTTTCAGGGATGGAAATTAATAACAATGTAATAGGAAGAAGACAGTGGTGTATCATAATTTCTTCTTTTGTAACCAGTATTGTTTGTAGTGTGATAATGATTGCTGCAGAATTATAGACTGATGGAGAAATTTAAGAGGGGCTCTCTGAAGGTCACCTTGGTCTGATCTCCCTCTGAAGGCAGGGCTGCCTCTGAAGCTATGTCAGGTTACTCCTTTTGTTGATTTTTTTCATAAATATAATCCTTTCTGTTGATTTTTAATGTCTCCAGGAGTGAAACTTCCATAGCAACTAGTTTCAATGTTTAACCACCCTCATTGTGATATTTTCCTTCATAGCTGGAATTTATCTTGTGATGCTAGTCTTTTCAGTGCATACCTGTAAAAATTTGACTATATCTTATCTGTCACAACAAGAAACCTGAAAACAGCAATTAGGTTTTCCCCATCATTGAAATCAATTTTGACTTTTACATAAAGTGCTAAGTATCCCCGTGTACCTGAGTGCTAAGGATTATTCACCAGGTTTGAATTTCATTTCAGTATAACATTACAACTTATCCCTGATGTTTCTCAACTGAGTTCATGTAATTCTGAGAGTGATGTGCCTTACTGCACGTAAAGACATTTTCTGAAACTTAACCATTTAAGGCTGGTGAGAATTCCTGAGATGTCCAAAGTGCCTAAGTTGGATTATTGGCAGGTAGGATTTTGAATACTTGATAAACTATGAAAAAAAGCCCAACACCCCAGACTACAGTTGTTTATTATAGATACTTTTTTGATCTTTCTCCCCTGAGATGACAGAACGTTTAGATCATTCAAGACATGTGAGCCATATGTCTGATATTTTAAGTCTGAACAGCTGCCAGGTATTCTGTGTAGGACAACCCTGACTTGATGTCAATCATTAACATTTTTTTAATAGAAAAGTTCTTGTATAAATACCGTTATAGTAACAAGATTACTTCTACTTTACATGTCTTCTACTTTATCTTAACCTGTTTGAAGAACTGGTGTCTATTTTGCTTAAAAACGTTTTGTTTAGGAGGGGATAGAAACCTTAACGATTTTCATTCATGTTCTGATACTGACTTTTGTCACTGGTACTGATAAATAGATATTTGTTAGTACTGTGAATTTAAAAAAAAGACAAAACCTTTTTTCCAGAATGCTGTGTTACATAGGGAAGCATCCATGAAGTGGGAGAAAAGGGTCACAATAATTATTTGTAAGTTACTGGTGTGGGGGGGGATACAAGAAAAATGCTAGTTTGCATATTGCTGGGGTATATATTTTTGAATAAATATTATTAATATATTGTTGAAGGAAACATAAACAATAATGTTAATTACAGACACATGACTACAGTTATTTCTGAAAACAGGAAATTCAGAACACATTTTTGCAAGTCATAGATAATATCTAGATACCATTTTAATTTGCCAGAATTGAGGAACTCTCTAAATGTGATAGGGTCAGACTTCTCTGCTTGACTTACTGCTTTTAAGAAAAGAACAATTGTCCCAGTAGTTCCTGGGACAAAGATGCTGGAAGTTGCCTAGTACTCAAGGATCAGGCTAGGTTTTTTATGATATCCCCCTACTCTGTGTCAAGTTACGTAAATACATCATCTTTCCCTGTTTATTTCAATTTTGGAGCTGCAAACATGTCATTTAGAGATGCAGTATTTGTCATTTGACTGTGGGAGTGGACCCTACAGTAAGGTGGGATTTGTATTTCAGATGTAAGAAATGGGTTATATTTCTGAGAAAAAGGAGAGATCCTACTGAGATCAAATACCAGAGAATATCAATGAGGTTCCATGTTTCATTTTGATATACGGCACAGTAGTCTTATCAAGCAAATGTAACAGAAAAATAAATAGAATTTTTAGTGACTAAATTATTTCCTTTTCTTCTCATCTATTTATTTATGATGATGATTTAATTTAATCAGAATAAAGTAGAATTTCCTTTAATTTTTGTGCAACATGCTGTGTTTCAAAGACTACGATTTATCCCCCAAGATCGTTCCCACTAACTAGCTGCCACAGATCACAGAAATAACACGTTTCTCTGACCTCATCTAACACCTGCACAGAAATCACTGTGTTCCAAGAAAGGATAAAGAAAATATTGAATCAAGAGTCAATATGAAGAACTAATGTCTTGGTAGATCTGTAATCTAGATACCAGCATTTGCAGAAGGCAAAAATGATCTTTAATTTTTTACAGTCTGTCACAGTTTAACCCCAGGAAGCAGCTAAGCACCAGGCAGCCACTTGCTCACTTCTCCCTCGTGGGATGGGAAGAGACTCAGAAGGGTAAAAGCGAGAACACTCGTGGATTGGGTTAAAGACAGGTGAATAGGTAAAGCAAAAACCACTCATGCAACAAAGCAAACCTAGGAATTCATTTCCCTCTTCCCGTGTGCATGCAGGTATTCAGCCATCTCCCAGAAAGCAGGGCTCCATCATGCATAATGGTAACTTGGGAACACAAATGTCATCACTCTGAACATCCCCCCAACCTCCTTCTTTGTTCCCAGCCCCTTATATGCTGAGCATGATGTCATATGATATGGAATATCCCTTTGGTCAGTTGGAGTCAGCTGTCCTCGCTGTGTCCCCTCCCAACTCCTTGTGCACCCCCAGCTTACTTGTTGGTGGGATAGTATGAGGAGCAGAAAAGGCCTTGGCTCTGCGTAAGCTCTGCTCCACAATAGCAGAGAACAGGTCTATATGACAGCTCTACATTAGCAACGCTGTTTACAATCCAAAGCACAGCCCTGTACTAGCTATTATGAAGAAAAATTAACTCTATCTCAGCTCAATCCAGGACAAAGCCTTATCCTCAGTTGTCCCTAAATTATTTTACTTAAAAATACATGTTTTAGAAAATCTTCTTGAGTTATTGCTTCATAAAATATAGGATGTGGTTAAAAATGGAGGACCCTTTCTAAGAGATCAGTCTGCCAAAATGCTAGTTCAGCTCTGAGCACTTTTTTATAGGGCTTGGAAACACAAAAGTAAAAGCAATTTAATACAGACTTAGTTTGCTATTTAGAATATATTCTCTGGCTAATAGCTTCATAAATCTGTTGTCTGACTGCGCAGCCAGAAGAGATGTTTTGATACTTGAAGCAAGCTTTCATTTTACTTCCAAGCCTTTCCCAGAAATTTCTATTGAAGTTCCTGTACAGGAATTCTAGTACTAGAACTTTTTGTGTGTATGTGTTTGTGTGTGTGTGTGTGTGTGTGTTCCAGTAATAGATTTTTCCTCCTTATTTGACACTGTCATTACCACAAGTCACCTGTAGAAGGTACTTCTATCCAGCTGTCTGGGGGCCCTGTACACTCCAATTATAGTATTTGATGGCATCTGAGCAGTTAATATAAAAAGTCTTCAGAACCTTGAGGTTATTAAAATTCACAGGTACTACTATGTTCTCAGTCAAATGTTGATTTTTTTTTTTCTTTCTTAAATTTTACTGAATAATACAAGTTCCACACGGAGCACTGAATGGTAAAATTTCTGAGGAGTGATCTTTCTGAAAAGGATTTCTTCAGTACCATATATATACATAACTATCCTTTCAAATTTTGTTGTTCTGCCGTAGAGTTCCAAATCTGCCATCTTAGTTCTGCTTTTTCCATTAAAACAAAACAAAACCAACCAACAAGACAACCCCACCCTCAAAATAAAAATCTGTTTACTGTATGGGCTTAAGATGCAAAGTACTTCAGATCCTATAGTATTACTATTATCTTGTTATTTTGAAATCTCTTTCCTCTGTTACAAACTTCTATTAAGCAGTGTAGCCTCTTTCTATGTAGCTGTCTTCTCTGTGTAATTGTATTGCAAATAGCATGCCGATGTCCGCTGCCCTAGGACTTGCACATACATATAACACAAAGGAATCCCTAACTGTATTGCTTGCAGCATCCCAAGAAGCAAAATGGGCATGACAATATACAAATGAAAAAATGGAGAGAACACAGGGTATGAAAATAAAAACTACCAGGGTTTCTTGTACTTCTCATGCATGAAGGAAATGCAATTTCAAGCTGGGTGGGTTTTATCTGTGCCTGTTTACTTCCATGAACTTCATGAGTTCCTGACCTTGCTTTTATATTAAACACATCAGGTCACATATCCATAGCATGTTCATTGCATATGGAATAGCTGATAGCACAAAATCAATAATGGAGAAATAGTGTAGAGCTTTCTTTTCACCATTTTGCACCAACTTTTTTAAAGGAAAAGTTTTAGGTAGGATTACATTTGCTGGTTGTTCGATAGTGAGGGTATTTTGTCTGTCACACCTCTAAAATTGTACACTCACTTTACAAATTGAACTTTCTGATTGAACTCAGCTTTATCAACTTGATGGCATGAAAGTAGGGCAGTAAGTAGGAATGGGAGCAAAATGGCTGAGTATAATAGGCACAAAGTGAGTAAGAAAAATAATGATGGAATCGTGGACAGAGTGATGAATTATAGAAATAAATCAGGGGGGTTTTAATACTCTGAAAATCGATTAGGTAAAAATCCTATTCTTTGAGGTTCTGTGGAAGTGGTTAATTTTATGGGACAGAATCCTTTCTGTATTGTCCCTCCCAAAGTCACAAGTCTCTGGAACGTGTGTATCATTCTTACTCTGTTTATATGGCAAAATCATGTTGGGTTTTAATCTTTTTGGTGTTCCATATACAATGTCCGAAAAGTTGAAGTTAAAGAGTCTTACTGTTCTTTTAGTTTTGTAAATAAAGGTGATGCAGTACTCACACCACATTATTTACTGGTCATAAAGGGGCTTATTTTTGATCATTAATCAGTATTTGGAATAATATACTAACAAATAACAATTTGCTCTGACACAAAGCTAGTACTACAAGTCTTTATCCTAAATCAACTGTTAGCAAGGTCAGTTCAACTTACTAGTAAAATAAGATTCAAACTATCTTTCCGTTAACAAACAGTTGTATTCCCTTGTTACTTTCTTAACAGTTTTATTACGGTTATTTTTAGCATATTCCTTCCGCTTACCAGATTTGCTTCCTTATTTAAATGTCACAGTAATAAAGCTAAGAACTACTGTTCTTGTAAAACAAAATCACAGAAATAAAGAAGCATAGTCCTTTACTATGATCAGTGAACTATCAAATGTCTCTTGCAATAGCTCTTCTTTTACTTCACATAATTCTTGGTGTTTGTATGGTAGAGAGACCATACATCAGCCAATAATATTGTACAATAAAATACTAGAAGAATTTATGTAACTCAATACCAATAAATTGTGCTTCATTTCTGCTGATTTATTCAGTAGGTTAAAATGTAGCTTGTGCTTGGTCTGATCTTAACCAACATACTCATCAATGAGCTGGATGAAGGAACAGTGTACCCTAAGCAAGTTTGCTGCTGATACTAAACTGGGAGGAGTGGCTGACACACCAGAAGACTGTGCTGCCATTCAGAGAGATCTGGACAGACTAGAGAATATGTCAAAGAGGAACCAATTGAAATTCAGTAAGGACAAGTGTAGGGTCCAGCACTTAGGGAGGAAGAACCCCATGTACAAATAGAGGTTAGAGGTTGACCGTCTGGGAAGCAGCGCTGTGTAGAAGGACCTGGGAGTCCTGGTGGACAAACAGCTCTCCATTATCCAGCAGTGTGCCCTTGTGGACAAGAAGGCCAATGGTATCCTGGGGTGCATGAAGGCAATTGTGGCCAGCAGGTTGAGGGAGGTTCTTCTCCCCCTCTACTCTGCCCTGGTGAAACCACATCTGCAGTGCTGTGTCCAGTTCTGAGCTCCCCGGTCCAAGAAAGACAGGGAACTACTGTATAGAGTCCAATGGAGGGCTCCAAAGATGATCAGGAGACTGGACCCTCTCTTGTCTGAGGAAAAACTGAGAGACCTGGATCTGTTTAGCCTGGAGAAGACTGAGAGGGGAACATATCAGTGCTTAGAAATATCTAGAGGGTAGGTGTCAAATGGAGATGGTTAGACTCTTCTCAGTGATGCCCAGTCACAGGAAAGGGTGCAATCTTCACACCCCCTACCAGTCTGTGATTCTGTGAATCCTCTTAGGCAGCATCATCATTGGTAAAACTTCATGACCCTCAGGAAAAAACAAAACAAACCAAAACAAACACCAAACAAACGAAAAAACAAGAAATGCTGTTAATTTGGGCAGTTCACAGAAGAATGGTGGTCAGAAGGGCTCTATTCTTGTGCCTCGCAGACATTCTGTGTTCTTAATAGTCTCAAAGCAGTGGGCTGTCAGTATGGAATCAGAAATGTATTATTTCAAGGTGGGGTTGGAATGCATTAGCAGCCTTTGGTCACTTTGATATTGCTAGATCAAAAGTACAATTGCACCACAATAAATTCTCTGCCACATTTTCTCAAAGTGTTCACAATAAAGTTATGGAATAAACATCTGCATTCATGACACATACATGAGGATAAATAACCGTCTTTGTGAGTCTTGTTTTCAAATGCATATCTTCCGTTGATTGTATTGAAATGTATTGTATATAGAAAACTTGATGCATATAACTATAGCCTAAAATTAATTTAAAACCTCTTTTATTTACCCCATTTAAAATAACTTGTAAAGTAACCCAAGAGTTAATTCTGTATTTCCACCTGAAAAATTGCATTGCCTCTTTTCTTTATAATGATAGATACCTGAAGTTATCAAGAAGGACAAAACACATTATCATGGGTACAAAAGAACTGGCATGTCATTAAACTGCTCCTCATCGGCTAATTTGGGAACTGATTGAATAAATGCTGCAAAAGTCTTTTCCACCTCAAAGGAAGCAGAGTTAATTCCACAGCTACTGTTGATGGACTCATGACTAATTGGAATAGGCAATAATGATCAGATGTACCATTTTATAGAGCCTACTGAGATAATGAGCATCTTTTATTTTGTCATTTTCAAGCCATGCCAGTCTCCCTTTCTGCAGTACTTTCTCGTCTGTATCAGTATGTAGACATGTTTGCTGGCAAGTGCCTATCCAGATGGTTGTAGGTGGTGTTTACTGTTTCATGAATATTTCCACAGTATCTGTCTTGGGTTCAGCTAGGGTAGAGTTAATTTTCTTTCTAGCAGCTGATGTAGTGCTATGTTCGGGAGTTAGGATGAGAGCAGTGCTGAGGGTCTCTTCCACCCAGGTGATTCAATGATTCTGTGATATTTTTAGGTATTGCCAAGTAGTCAAGGACTCTTCAGCCTGGTCTATTGAGAGTATCCCTGCCCATGGCAGGGGGCTTGGAACTAGATGATCTTTGAGGTGTCTTCCAACTCAAAGCATTCTGAGATTCTGTCTTTCTGTGAATCTCATACTGCCCTGCCAATGAGAAGGTGGGGGTCACCCAGGAAGCTGGGAGGGGACACAGCCAGGACAGATGACCCAAGCTGGGAAAAGGGGGTATTCCATACCAATGACATCATGCTCAGTATAAACGGGGGGCTGGTGGGGGAGGAGCACATGGCTCCAGGATATGCAGTTTTGGAACAGTCCAGCTTTGTAATGGCTCTGAGCTGTGCAGAGTGAGTTGTGTGATTTGGTGAGGAACTGCATTGTGTATTACCAGATTTTATGTTTTGCTATAAAGTCCTGTTAGTGTTATTTCTCTTTCTGCTGTCCCAGTAAACTGTCCTTATCCCAACCCATGAGGTTTACCTTTGTCTTTCCAATTTTTTCTCTTCACCCCCCTTCCTACCTTCACCCCCCGCATAGTGGGGAAGCGAGTGGCCATGTGGTGCTCAGCTGCTGGCTGGAATTAAACTATGACAGTATGGTAGTAAGTTTTCTGGGAAGCTTCAGGCTCTGGTTACCTTCCTTTCAGGGGTTTTCTATCTTCAAATAGTCACTGTTACTATAGCTGCAGCCTTGTAGATTGATTTTACACATTGAGAATTGTTACCAAACTTAGAGGGACACTGTAATGGATAATAGAGTTTTCTACCTAAAAAAAAAAAAATAAAAAAAAAAGTTTAGAGATGTCAGAAATTTCTTTTAAAATATATATACATTCCCAGAAAGGATAACAAATTATGTACAATTTGTATTTATTTGTTGGGTTGTTTGTTTGGTTTTTTTTGCAGAGCACCCTCCCTCTACTAAAAGTACCTAAAACATGGAGATTTTGTCTCCTAGCCATATTTTTAAGAATACAATGGGGGAATCTGTTTTGTGATTTATTTGGTTGGTTGGTTGGTTGGTTGGTTTTGTTTGGTTTGTTTTTTGGGGGGTGGACAGAATGTGGAATCCTGGGTTTTTTGGGTTTTTTTTTAATAACTTTTCAAAAGGTTCAGTAGTGAAAGTTTCCTCAAGGAATTTTGATAAAAGAACAACACGTTTCTGGACCCAGAAATTCATGGGACTTCCTGCAAGCCAGATATTCATGGAATTGGGTGTTGCATACTAATAGTCCCAGAGCAGGGTAGTCGCAGTCGCATCACCATGAGGTATCATGGTGCCCAGTTCAATGCTCCTAGGACCTTTCATGTATTTGGTATTTTGGGTCAGATATGATTTATGACAGATGCTCTTCCTCCTGGGCTGCAACCACAGAGCATGTTTTTTCTTCTGTGATTGTCTTCCATAGGAAAGTGTTCTCTCTAATGCTGATTAGAAGACAACAAGGTTTGAACTACTAAGCATGACCATATGAAAAACCCCAGGTGTCCATTTAAGAAGATAATTTATTGTTTCTAAACCAGCTTCTTGTAGAGCTGCATTTGATTTGGGCAGTGGGAGACCAGTCAGTGTGATGGTATTGGAAGTGAGACAAAGATGAGAATAGAGAAGCAGATTGTCTTCCCTTTGATTTTGAACTTCTATCCTGCTAAATAGAAATTTTGCATATGATGTAATTAGGTAGGCTTGAAAAAAAGCTCATTTGCATGTTGCTGCCCACCCCCCTTCTGCCCCCAATATTCTGAGGTAGTCTTTAAAAAGAAGCATTATCCATCACTAGAAACACCAATCAGTGTATTGATGTTTCAGTGCTAGTGATATAGGTGGGGTTTTTTTTTGGTTTTTGGTGGATTTTTTTAATAAATAGCTAACCCTAGAAAGAAAAACTATATAGTGCAGGAAGGGGGAACTAAAGGCAAACTAAAACTGCTGAAGAAATGAAACAGAAAGTTTGTGTTTTGTTTTGTGGTTTGTTTGGGTTTTTTTCTTTGCCACAAACTGTTAAAGAAGGTTTGAAAGACGTTTCCATTTCTATGAGAAGAATATGACCATGTGTGGCCCTTCTTTCTATTAAGGAAGGCAGGAATGGGTGAGGAACACATTTATTATTATTATTATTATTATTACTATTATTATTGTTGTTATTGTTATTATTACTATTATCTTTTTAACTTAAAATGCATATAAGTAAAAAATATTTAAATGTTCAATTCAAATTAGTTTGTACTGAGATGTTTAAAGTCATAAAGTGACAAACTGCTGAGCATTATGTTACTGTGGGCTACAATGCCTCTGAATCAAATTATTATCTCCAGAGGCCAGCTATAAATTCTACATGAAAGGTAATTTTAAAATGTAGTTTGAGTTTTTCAATGATTTCATAATACTTTCAAACCACGAGGGAACAGGATTGCATATCTTATTTGAAAATTTGTGGGACTTGCCTGAATGGAAACAATTAATCTCCTTTTTAATTTGTAATGACTTGAAAAATCAGGGTTGCTTCTAGTTCCACTAGATGTCAAAAAAAAAGGTCAATTTGGGAAGGAAAAGTAGTGGTCATAACATCTGACCAGAAATGTGTTCATTTTTAGATGAAGAAATTAGGGAGTTTTACAGAGATTGTCACAGAAGTCTCTCAACTTCTTTGCATGACTTTTAAAATAAATTGTAATAATTTGCACTTTATTAAAATTGAAAGTTTAAATTTAATTACTTTGACATATTAAGTAGTGAAATAAATGAGTAGCTATGTATAACTATACATATTCTCTAGGAGTAAATGGATCTATAAATATGTTTAAGCACCTTCTAATTATTTAAAAATAGAAATGACAAATCTTCCTCTTGCTTCCTAGAGTGTAAGGGTAGTAGTTAATTAGTCTACAGGTTAACTGTGCAAGTGAGTAGAATTTGGCAAGAGATTAAAGCACCTGAACTGAAATGTCTTTATGTTAATGTCTACATATGGAAGGTGTCTAATTTCTCATTAGGTCAATAACAATGCCAGCCAATAGACTAAGCTCCATTTAGCGTATCTACCAGAAGCAATGCAGTTCCCTTGCTTAAGCATTTCCTGGGGTATCTGAAAATGGACCTGTCAGATATGTCAAAAGATTTGTTGAAAGTCACTCCCTTTTGGAGCAATAGGAGCATTAACTGAGTGAAGCAGCTGTGCTGCTTGCATACACATGTAATTTAGGTGTCTTCGTCTCCTCTTGGTCTTCAACTCAGTTTTGGGGCTGAATTCAGCAGTTCAGTTGCTTAAATAGAAGTGTTGAGAGCCATTTGAGATGTCCTAGGGTATACCAACAACTCTAATATATGATGGGCAGACCTGACTCATAAAGCCTACAGATTTTTTTTCCTTTCTGCAATGAGAAGTAAACTGTTTTGAAGGAATCTAATTATCAGTATATGCATGTATTTAAATAATCTATTCAAGAATCAAGTCATTAGGGCTTAAACTTGCTGCCTACTTGTAGGCATCAAGTGATATTTGACATTGACAGAAGCCTGCTTGAGGTTGTCAGAGGTCATAGACAATCTAGGGACTTGTGCATTGGCAGCTAGATTGCCTTCTGGGTGGGATATCTCAAATGACCTGAGGCACCCAGGTATGGCCAACTGAATCATAATGTACATGCCTTTAAGATCTCCAAAATTACATTTCATAGAATACTTTGCTGCAGTTTGCTTGCTCAAGGACTAAGAATCGCCAAGTGTAAATGAAACCACTTTTATTTGGTAGTTTATCTATCTATAAATATGTTTAGAAAATGAAAAAGCTAGTAAAGCCCAATTTCTATTTAGAACAGGAGTACATAGGCTATTGTAAGACCAAGGAAAAAGTCTTCTCATTGCAGGAGATGTTGCTATTGCAACTCTTAGTTGTTCTGGACTTTCATGGTACAGAATTAATAGGGATGCCTGTGGTGATCTTGGTTAGTATGACTTTTCCATGACCGTTGTTTGGGTGAGTCTTGCCATAAGGCTATTCCTCAATTTTTTTCTTGTGTGGGTGACAAGCTGTTTCTCCAGGGTTAAGTGTTTAAAAAAAATAATGGGAAATGTAGTGTATGCCAGGCTATATTTCATCTGAGAAGCAATATCCCTAGAAGGAAAAAGTAAAGGCTCATCTGACCGTTGAAGGTATATGGATAAACTCTTGTAAAAAAAAAAAAAAAAAAATCATAAACCGAATTTTTAGTTTATAAAGACAATAATGCTTGTACCATTAGAACTAGCAAAAAACTCACCATGCCAGAACGTAAGTCACAGATAATTCTGTCCAGAACAGAGCATCAATGCTTAGGGAAAACAGCAGGCCAATCAATGAAGGTTTATTTCCCTTTTCAAATATACAAAAATTTAATACACGTAAACTGAAAAATAACTTGAACACTAGAAAATAACTTGAACAATTTCTGTTGGTTTCTTCCCGAACCATGAAGGAAGACTTGTGGGTATTTGCTAATAGGTGCATTCCTCAGAGTTAGGTAAATGAGTATTTGATTCATTAAGTGTTTTCCTTAAAAGTTCTGCATGTTTGTGCTCACTGTTGTGAAATAAAAAAAAAACTGAGGGAAATCAGTGTCTGACAAACTTACTCTCTCCTCAGATTTCTTCTTCTGGATTTAAATACACTATGCAATCAAAATCAGAAGTTGCTTGATAAAGTGGAATGGCTTATGCAATCTGTCTTAGCATTCAGTATCTCAGTGGCTGCTTGAAGCGTCTCAATTAATTGTTTCTATTTTTACATGTAAATAATTTTTGTCTGCTACTTGAAATTGTCTGATCAGTGAGCTTCTGTCACTTTCCAAAGTTCAACAAATAGATGGATTCAGCAATGCATCTCATAATGCAGTCTGTATCTCTGGTTACATCTTTCACCCAACATCTTGAGTGACTGCAATTGGTAGAAACAATTCAGCGTATGAATTTGTCTCAGTTATTCATCAATGAATATAGTTAATTTTTAAGATACAGTGTCATTAATATCTGATTTCAAAGCTGATTTATTACAGTAACCTCGGGTGTAGAAAGAAGTTAGCAGCCACTGAGATTTTGAGCTGAACAGTGGAAACCATTTCAAGAAAAGAAGAATACTAATTTCAGTTAATAACTTGCAAATTTTCAGATTACCATCTATTTTATAATTTATTATCTTCTTGTAAACAGTAGAAAAGCTACTGTTGTAGCTTTTGATGACTGGAAGTTAACAGACATCATCTGAGTTTCATCTGTAAACACCTTTTGTCAGTCCTTGCACTTACCTGTGTGCAAAGACTTTGTATATTCTGCTAGCATCCTAGTTTTCTACAGGGCACCCCCCATACAATGACATGTAGGTTGTGATTATCCATATGTCTGAGTTCCTGAAGAGCGTTCTAAGTTCTTGAAAGGCTATATGTTTTGTGCAGCTCTCAGTGTGCCTGTGTTGGGTCTGGCCAAGATGGAGTCAATTTTCCCTGTAGCTGGCCACATAGAGCAGCTATTTGCACAGAAATGTTCTCACACAATGAAAGAAAAAACATTTGCCAGATGCTAAAGGTACAGAGTTCCTAATTTTTTTCTTTTTCTTTTTTTTTTTTTTCCTAGCTGAAGCATTTGCTAATATTAATGAAATATTTTTAACTTGATGAAGAAAAGTGGGCTTTTTTCTTACAGCCAGGTAGCTAATTATTTCCAGGCCACTTTATGTCACATTTTGTTTTCCATCTGTTTCTTGGTTTGGACGGGTGGTAGTTGTCAGAATACTTGTTAGGTATAAACGAACTCCTTCAAACATTAGCATTTAATACCAAATGGAGCAGTCTGCATTTTCTGTCGACTGGCTGGAGGGAAAACAGTTTTCCCTTGAGAACAAATTGCAATAAAGAAGGAAATAACATCAAGTAGTAATGTCTGAAAGTCAGTAATATTCACATAGAAACGATTTGCAACTATTGATAGAACGGGTTAACAGGAACATAATATGAAGGTTTCTTTACATGTTCATATGTATAAATTCAAACCTGTTTTGTCTTCTACGCTGTCTAGAAGAAAGCAACAGCACTGGTGTTTGACCCCGGTAGAGTAGATCTGAATGATACCATGACTAGAGCAGACACACCTGGTTTGGACATTGGTCAGTGTCTTTAAATAAGTGCATTGTATCAGGAATTGGGGAGGAAAAAAAGCCTCTGAATAGTACTCTATACTGATGATGTTGATGTGTTCGAACCAATGTTTCTATTATTTATTCCTAATCCTTTCTCCTACATTTCTTCTGCCGCCCCAGAAGAGGGTATTACCTAAGGTTGGGAGATCGTAAACAGGCATTTTTCCTTTTCTGCTGAAGCTGAACAGCAGCTCCCAGCTGTTTGCAATGCAGAGGGGAGAAATGGTTTATTCTGTCACTTCAGAGCTCTTAGCAGAGAAAGAGTGGAACTGGATGGCCTTTCCTTAGGGTTTACAAAATGTCCCATATTCCTATCTGTAGGTCTGGATTGTTCAGGAAAAGGGATTGAGAATAAGGAAGAAACTTCAGTGTTGGATTCCTTAACTCCGATGAAGTTGGACTGACTGACTGTTTTAGGCTTGCTGACATATGGTACAACATCAGTGTCTGCTTCTTCCTTTTTTCCCTGTTTTGCAGAGGATGTTTGGGTTAAAAAGTCCTGGATAGTAAGGGTGTCTCTGCTCCTGAGAATCTGTAACACATGGCTTGTAGACAGTTGTGGGTTTGTTGTTGTCATTGTCATAGTCATCATTGTCATAGTCCGCTGCTCCCTCCCTATTTGCCAGAAAGAGAAGATACCAAGTTGTTTGTTCTACAGGCCAAACAGAAAACTTCTCTAGGTCTAGCATAGTAGACTTCGGGTTTAGGCACAGCTACGTTTTAATCCCAGTTCCCAATGTTTTGCAGTCTTTAATGTCATCAGTACATGTTTATATAACTCAAAATAGAGCTGCAATACATCCTATTAAATATTCCTATTGGTTTTAGTGGTGGTTCTTCATATTTAAAAATTAGTTTATAAAAAAGTATGCTTGTGTCTTCAATATCCCTATCAAATATAAATAATCTTTCTGCAGATGCCTTTTCAGCACACTGAAATTGCAATCTAGAATCCATCTTGGTTCACTTCATCAAAAGGATAATCACTAGTTAAAAAAAGCCATTAGTACAAATTCTGCAGGCAGTTGGCCAGGAAGTTGCTATAGATATCTCTGTTTGATCCTGAAAATTTAATGTAACAGACTGTCTGCTGCTGCTACACAGGAAGCATACATTGCATCACACTCTTTCCAGGAAGGATTGCCTTTTCTGAGATGAAACGTTACTCCAGAGGGGAACCACAAGAGCCACATGCTGAGTTAGGAGCCACTGAGCAGTGGTTAAGTGGGAAACAGTGTGGGAGAGAAAGCCTTTAAAATAGCCTCAGCCTGGTAGTTGGCTGCTCTGCTCAGCACAACCAGAAGGCTTTCCATTTCCCATCACAAACTGGAGTATTCCTCTGAGTATGTGTGTGTCAGGTCTCCCGGTCTTTTTCCTGTTTGTTAATACCTCAGTTAAGTTACTTTTCAAAGATACAGGTTACTGAATTAACTTTCTTCACCAGAGGGGAGTGTGTCTTATGGTGCCCCTCTTCCAGCAGGGTGAATCAGTCCACAACTTGTATGGTTTGAGTTCTTCTGCTAGACTGAATGCTCAGTGACAAGTCGAGTATTTACTGATAACATTCATTTAGGTAAGGAGAAGATGTGGAGGCTTCTACCTAGAAAACAGGTGAATTACACTTCTACATAAGGTCATATATTGACATAAATATATTTATATTATATATATATGGAATATATTAAACATTTTAAAATATTGGCATTATCTTTTTCATATTGCCACATGAATTCAGAACTCGTATCTTCATAAAACTTTCTCTTTTTATGCAATTGAAAAATTGTTCTTACTATTTCCCTTTTTTGCTGATGTAGCAAGTACTATCACTCAGAGGACTCTTACAATTTAGGGATGGTAATTCATTAAAAACAATATCGCTTCTAAAGCTACTCATACAGAATTTTATTTTTGCTCCTGTATCTTGGTAGCTCTAGATTGACTTAACATCTTTTTCTTTGGAAGTTGGTGTTTGCTTTACTCTAGTGTTTCAGTTTTGAATCACAGTTCTGTTTTCTTTTCTAGTAAACTACAGAACATAAGAAAACTATATCCAGATATAAAACTACCTATGATAAATTTACAGCCTATGCAGCCCTTGTTTGCAGAATGTATCCGTTTAAAGCTTAGTAATGGTTCTCAATTTTTTTAGCCCTAAAGATAGCTAACATCTATCTGCTGCTGTTTAGCTTCTTCCAAACCTACCAACAGCATCATAAAAATCTTAGTTTCCTTATCTTCACTGAGGAACATTTTGTTCCTTTTCCTTGAATAATGTTTGACTGAGGTTAACATAGTTCATGAAGCACTAAGGGAAGTACTACATATTGACTAAACCTTACACTTTTAATTTTGAATAATTTTTACAAAAATGGATGTAACAAATTACAGTGATTTATCTTGTGAAATTATACTTTGCCAGTGTTATCAACTGGTCTGTATTAACATCAGTGAAACAAGAATAATAATTTATTTGGCTTAGTTGGTTTATGTACATGAGAAGAATCTAAGTGCATTGACAGGACTGAAAGTGTGTACAATCTCTGACATCCCAAATCTGAGTTGCAACACTGAGAGAGAGGGGGAGAGAGGGTTTCCTTCATTGTCATGAATGTTAGCATGCATTTTCTTTCAACAACACAATCTTACTGTAAAGGGAATCATCCCCCCCAATTTTTTATGTGTGGATGACAAGGTATTTCTCCAGGGTTAAATCTTTAATACAAAGTAATGGTAAGGGAAATGTATTGGCAATTAAAGTAAAATGCATTCTTTGTAGTTTAATTTCCAGGAGAAACATACCATACTGCAATGCTTCATTTGTAATACAAATGGAAAGAAGAAATTCTAGGCATAATTTCTATTACCATAATGATTTTGCCATTTTGGTAACACATTCTAATTTCAGGTTCCATAAGCACAATGTTGTACATTAAATTTTATACCTGTATATGTAGAATATTTTTATTATAACATGATAAAATAAGTAACAAATACAACATTATTATAGTACAACTTAGAATAGTTTTGAAAGTGCCACTAAATTATTTGCATTTTCTGACATATTTTATGTACTATACCATAAATATTTGTCTTTCAAAAATTACTCCTTTGTTAGCTTTTTTAAATGAATAAGAGACAGATAAGAAAGAAACAGTAAATTACATGTACAGCTTTACTTATTCTTTCACTATTCTGGACTTTCAGTACAGAAATGAAACAATTTCTGAATATCAGCTCACTAAATGTTTCATCTGTTTCAGTTTGGGAACCTGAATATTGCCTCAAAATTACAATCAGGATAAGGGTACACAATTAAAATCATGAATACAAGATTGTTGTTTCTGGAAATGTACAAAAAGCTGCATGGTTTCATCTCTTAGCACATCATAATTTAGCACTTCTGAAATTATTTTATATAGAAATTATACTATATGAAATAATAAAATGCTATGCATTATGTCACACCAGTTTAAAATTAAAAAGGGGTGATATGTTGGACCACTCAGATTTCTGAAGGAGCCTGGAATTTCATTCTAGCAGGTGATTATAGTCAAAATCTTAAATCAGCTTTAGCACAAAGACTAAGATCAACAGGTAATTTTCCAACAGATTTGGATCAAACAAGCCACAACCAAAATTGCCTTTTGTAGTTTTAAAGGCATGGAAGCTTTCTGAATCCACTCACAGGACCAGTTCAGGAGTGTGGCCTCTCACGGAAGGTATGCTGTTTATTCAGAGACACTTCTGCAGCAAGAGTCTTTTATGTAAACATAAATATTGTATTGAAAATGTATTTTTAAATGACTGGGAAAAAAAAAAAAAGTCTCAAAGTTTTAGAACTTCATTCAGGGGTTTTAGATTGCGGTAGCCAGTCATGCTAACAGGTAATTTTAAGAGTGGAGGAAGGTAGAATCAGAGAATCACTTAGGTTGGAAGAGACCTTTAAGGTCACTGAGTCCAACCACAGCCTAACCCTGCCTAGTCCACCTCTAGACCACGTCCCCAAGCACAATATCTACAAGCCTTTTAAATACCTCCAGCGATGCTGGCTCCACCACTTCCCTGGGCAGCCTGTTCCAATACTTGACTACCAATACAGTAAAGAAATTCTTCCTGATGTCTAAACTAAATCTCCCCTGGTGCAATTTGAAACCATTTCCTCTCATGCTATTCCTTGTTCCTTGAGAGAAGAGAGTGGCCCCCACCTCTGTACACCCTTCTTGCAGGTGAAAGCATTCTGTTGATTTTTCCTAAGAAGCTATGGGAATATTGAAAAGAAATGATTTTTTTTCAAGATAATATTAACTAGATGTGTAAATTTTGAAAATATGACAACACATTATTATCTGTAGAAGTTATTTAATAGACCTTCGATTTCAGACAGTTTGCGTGCCTAGCTTGTACTTACCCCAGGCAGACTGTGCAAACCTTCTGTACTATTTATTAGGATTGTAAAGCTGAGTTGAAGATTTCATGGGGAAAAAATGAAATTACTGTTGGAACAACAGTTTTTGTTCAACATTAAATCATATAGGCAAGTGCTAAAATGAAAACACTGAATAGTTACACATATCTCTTCAAGCTAATAGGGTCACCAGTACAACTAGAACACATGGGTAGACTGCTTAAAAGGTAGGGAGTAAGTAGCACAAAGCAAGCCTAGGCGAACTATCATCCTTTTCTTCGCCAGACTTAATGATTACACATGTGCAGAGAGGAGCAATTAGTCACTCCCCGAATCTATTGGAGTAAATGCAAAAGCCTAATGATAGTGATCATTATTCATAATCAGATGCATTTATGTTGCATGGTTTGCTTTTTTACACATAATATCTCAATCATTTACTGAAAATAATAATAGAAGAAAAGCTGTGAGATAGCAGTTGATTTTCTGAGGCCATACATTGAAGAACTAATTAGCAAGGACTGCTCTTTTGAAAGCAATCATAAACATTTTGAAAAAATATCAGTCAAATATTCCAGTGTTCCAGATTATTTGTAATGGCAGCAATTTTATAATCTTCATTATGTTTTTAACAGTTACTAGAGCCTCTTGCATGGTCTGCAAATATCCAATTCAAACTGTATTTATTGAGGAAATTGTCCTGTGGCAAAACACAATGATCGATTTATTGACCTACTTTCTTTTAGATTGATCTGTCCATAAGGACGTCACAAAAAAAATTAAATCTGTTCTATGTGAAAAGCACCATGCACATACATCACCATTCTGCATTGTTCCTCTTTGCATCTGAAATGGTTGGTTGGTAATAGGTAAGGTGCTTTATCATTATCCATAGCACCTGGGAAATGCTCCAGTGTAAATTCAGTCTCAGTGAATTATTAAAGGCATTTTAGGATTTGTGAACTTGATAAGGGTATTTTGTGAGTGTTCATTACCACTGCAATTTAATATTACTACAGGAATCAAGTTAAGAGACTAGTAGCTTGGTATCAGCTTTGGAATGTAATTTACAATCATGAAAGATAACAAATCCACACTTTACTGGTGTGTCATCAGTGTTTTGTAAAATGTACTTAAAGAAGCTAATTAAACTTCATAAGGCCTTTTGTAACATTGTGATCTTTCACAAGCTTCAATCTAATGAACCACTGAAATATTCTACTGTAAACTCTGAACTGCTTGATCTTATTTACAATGGAAATATGGTTGTTTCCAGAAAGAAATAAATGTAATAATCTGACTCAAATAGTGCTAAAATTGAGGTTTAATATCACTTTTGAGTTTTGGCACTACAGTGAGTTAGACGGTACGCTAAATTGCATTATTTTTAATTGATATGTAGTTTATTCAGAAAAGAGCTGGTCAGACTGGGAAACAAATAAATAAACAAATGAACAAGCATATAAATAAATAATCAGCCAGACATGTAATAGTAAAAATTTATTTGCATGGGGGACAGTTCTAGCAATATATTGCATTGATAGAGTACTGTCAGGTGTTAACTGGAATTTAGGTGGACTGGTACAGTATTGTGCAATAGCATCTTTGCTGAAATGACTTACTACCTTCAGAAGAAACTTGAAATTTTACTTTGAAGAAAATGAGTACAAAACTAGTATAACAAGTACTTCAGCAGTGCTTTAGCACTTTATTTTAGTGCTCTGAAAATTTAACTAAGGGAAAGAATAAATCCTTCCTCTACCTTTAGATGTCTCTTAAGACACACTGGGCGCTTGTTGAGCCTCAGCTGTCCACCCAGAATTGGCACAAGCAGTGTTTGTCAAGGTGCTTCCACTCAGTTGGCTGCTTGTTCTTGCAATGTACTGGCATATATAGTGAATAGATTTGAAGTTGTTGTTAATTCATGCTCTAGATATTTCTACCTTCTTTTTGGAAAAAAAAATAATCCTTCAGAGATGAGTAGCTGCAGACCTCTCTGAATAAATAAATCTGTTTACAAATTCATTCCTTTCAACCTAGCATTTTCATGAAGCTTTTGCTGTCAAACTGTCCCAACTTTCATTAGCTTTCCAGCTTTCAACTGCATGTGTTAAGACTGTAATTATTATAGCTGAAACCATAGTTTGTTTTTTAAATTGTGTACTGTTCTTGATAACCAGATTTTGTTTAGGCAGTTAAATACACCAGCTGATGCCTTGTGTATTTATGGTAGTTCCCTTTAGTCTCCCTTACTGTCAAGATATACAAAGATATTTCTCTTTGCATTACTTTGCCTCCTGAGAATTTCTCAAGGTCTTACTAGAATTGGGAGGACATTTTCAAAAATTATTTACTTTTTCAAGCTGGGAAGTTTTCAGTTTTGTTCTTGTTTTTATTTCATGTTGGAGCAGCTGGAGTTGTATCTATCTGTCTAATGGAATACCCATGATACAGAAAAGGCAAAAAGAGCTAATAAAATTTATCCATGTTTGACAGTGATGCTTGCATTGAATGATAGGCATCTCATAATATTTTGAAATAACCCACACTGAATCCTGGTAAAATCTGACAAATTCTTTCATGAAAATCTGTTGTGAAGGGATGTTCCCATTCAGATTTCCTTAAAAATAACTGTTATTTTTCTAGAAAGAAAGAAAGAAAGAAAAAAAAAAAGTAGTCTTCAGAGTCAAATTCTAGTTCTCTGTTCCTTTAACTTATTGAAGAAGGTACCTTCAAATATGAAATAAGTATAACCTATCAATTATTCCTAATGCATGAATCACCAATGTCTGCTATTTTCCCACTATTCTGAAGGCCTTTTGTGGTTCTGTATTTCTTAAAGTATAGTCTGTCAAAAGAAGAGAACTGTGTTTTCAGATAGGATTTCAGCACAGAGCTCTGGTAGTTTAGCCTTATTTTCTCCAGCTTTAGAATTGATCTTTAGTTGTGTCATAGTTGTCTGTTGGTATGTAACGATGATATTCACCATTGTTAAAGCCTATACTAAAGTAACTAGTTCTCAATTAAAAAATAATCTTTTGTTTGTTTGCTTTGTTTCAGAAGTCATAAGTAATGCTGCCATCATTGAGTAGTAACTATCCTGTATTGTAGAATATTTAATGTTTAAGTTTATATATTTTGGTTTAAAATTTACTTTTTGCTAGCTCCTGTTTAGCAGTGTTGATATACTCTGAAGATTTTGATTTTTTTATTTGTTGTGTTCTTTCATCAGTTGTGTAGCTTTTGTTCTTGCATCTGCTACTGTAACGTTCTGGAAACATCTCTCTGTGGTGTTTTTTTGCAGATTCTAATCTGTTCCCTATCCCCCAATCTATTCTTCCCATGGAAATTTAAGCCACTCCCAGCATGACTTTCAAGATCATTCAAAATGCCTATACACACTGACTTGCGTTCCTCCATGCAAAAGAATTGTATGAACTGCATTCACTTTCCCTTTCACACTTTTTCTCAAAGTTTGCCGAGTCCTGAGTGATTTGGGGGACTTCTTTTGTTATTGGTTGGGTTCTTTCATGTTTTCTAACCTTCCTTTAGGATTCATAAAACCCATCTTTAACAGGTAGGAACTCTCCTTTAATTGCTATTATTTCTCAACTGTTGCTTTCTATCTGTAATATGCACTTTGTTCCACAAACTACACCATGTGCAATTTGATCACAGTTTCTGCTGCAGTAGAAATGCTATCTTTACTCCACAGAAGACAGAAATTGGAAAGTTGTTATTTATAGTGACATCTTTTTCATGGGACAGCCGGGGGTTCTCTCAGCCTGAGCAGAGCTACAGTCTAATGTACCACAAGGTAGTGGGATGTGGCAAAACTAACTTCAGTCCTTAAGGGGGGAGCGGGGGGAAGGGGGGAAAAATTAATGAAACAAAAAACAAACACAAACCCACCACATTTTGACTTTGGAAACAATTAAGGGTTGTTCTCTCCATGATGGTGGGTGGTGGAGCTTTTCACAGGTGAAGGAAAAGTTTCTTAGGGAAGGAATAAATGAAAAGTAAATCAGAAAAGTTCATGATATTATTATACCCAATATGTAAAGTAATTCCTTTAACAAGCTAATTAACTTTAATGGATTGTCCCGCTATTTCCTTGTCTCTTTCACTGACCTGCCTATTGAAGTTTTCTCTAAAATTAGTGCTCTATTTGCATAGGTGCAAATAATTTGAGGCTGCTATTGTTGGTTAATCTAGAATCTGAACCTGGTTTAATTGTTAGGAATTATAATGAAATATTTAGGGTGGTAGACAGTAGAGAAGGTTACATAACTCATAGTTGTTGAAATAAGGAAATGCATGAAAATACTTGGGTGAAAAATGAGGTGTTTGGTGAAGAAGAACAGACAGTGTGGGTGATTGGATATCTAGGTTGAAATTTCAGCAGTGATAAACAATGGCAGCAACATGTGCAATAATGCACTTTTACACATTGCTGTGACTTTTAAAACAGCCTGTAGATTTTACATAGGAGTTAGGAAACTAGGGATACCTTTGATGGCACATGGTAGCAGTGCGTTTTCAGAGTTAAATTTCAGGTTGGAAGTGAATCAGTAACACACACAATTCTTGAGAATGCAGTGGATGCATCCTGGTTCAGAGTGAAGGATAAATCTACAGAACTTTGAGAAAAAAAGTATTAGTCCTACGTGCAGGCAATTAAGAAAGAAAAAACTCTTGTGTATCTTGCACTAAGCACCATCTAGGTACTATGAAATCTGTCTGTAACAATGTGTGTGTGACTTGTTCAATGCAACTATCATTTTTAGAATTCTGTATTTTCTCAAATAATTAGTTCATTTTCCTTCTTAAATTAGGAAAGTAGGCCAAGCATGGTATGTCAAATGTAGGCAATAAACTATGGAGAACTTCAAAGTACATAAAACATTGATATAACAGTAAATTACTCATCAAACCAGCATTTAAAAACAGCAGTCTTGCTTTCTAGCTAAGCTATTCAGTGTGATAGCTTAAAGCTTTTCCCCCTTTGACACAGTAAAAATACCTATGTCACAGTTTTCACTGTTCCTAATACTTTCTTTTTTTGCCAGCAGACATCTGGCTGTTAGAAAGAGATAAGCAAAACTTTGCTACTTCCACTGGGATCCACTAAGAGTGCTTGGAAGCAGGCATGGTTCAGGCAATATTGCTTATCAAACTCCATGCTCACTTAACACAGACCAAGTCTGGTTGTCTAAATGAACCAGAATACAACTGGTTAAATATATATATATAAATAGACATTTCCTATTGAAAAAGAACACAATTTACCTCTTGGTGGAAGTTGTGTTGCTGTATAGTGTTACTGAGACAAGGATCTAGGCCATGATAATTCTATCCAATTATATCATTTAGCAGTAAGGGGAAACTGAGTAAATTCTGTGTCCAGATCTTAAAAAAAACCCCCAAAAAACCCAAAAAAAAACCATTCACCTGGATTCCAGAATATGCATTATTGTTAGCAGCTGTTAGGTGGTTGCACTCTGATATGAATTTGGCAGAGGAAGTTTTCTCTTTCCCTACCCAATTATTCACTCAACATCACAAATATTTTTTGTTTTGGCATTAGCAATAGATCACTTGAAACTACCACTACATTAATAAGTCTAGAACCAGAATGCCCATAACCTTTTTAACTTTTTTTTTTTTTAATTATCTTATTAAGTTTTGGGGAGCTTTTTTTCCCCAGTTTTCTCTGGAGTTTTCATTGCTGTGAGGTCACATTTGTGTTACTTTTTATAATTTGCAAATACAACAGACATAAAACTTAGAAGGGGCATATCTGTAAGTGCAGGATACACCCATTGCCTGATACTCCATGAGATCATGTATTAAAACAGGCTATGTACAACTAAGTTTGGGTTTGGGGTGCTTTAGGTTTTGGTATTAATATGTGTTATTTGAGCAAATGTTGCCATATTGCTAATTTTGTCTTTGATGGTTGGGAGAGATTTTTCCCACTCAACCAGCAGACACTACTCTTGCTTAACAAACTACCAAAGAGAAAATTGAGAGCCTGTGCAGAACATGTTATTGCTTTCTTTACATAGTAACAATATTTCTAAGTAAAATATAGCAGCATTCTAAAATAGAATGAAAAAACTTGAAAATTGGTTTGGGAAAGCTTTGGTTTTCATTTCAGTTCTTCATTGTTAGGCTGAAAGTTTCTCCAAATAAGATGGATTCAGCATTTTATGCCAAACTGGCAAAGGTACTCTCTGTCATGTTATACTGCTGGTACAACCTATACATTATATTTCATCACATTATATTTCAGAGAAGGGAGAAAAGTTTTGTAAAGGTGGGGTACCTAATGCCAATTCCTATTAGGTATAGTGATTACATGGTACTTCTTCTTTAAAGTTATTTTCCAGTAATTACCAAACAGTATTTGTGCGGGAACACCAAGTTTTCCTGTTTGCTTATAACTAGTATCTTAAATTGCTGTGTACAGGCAAGTAAGGAAAAAAGTAGATAGGAATTTATTCTTAGATTGTTTTGTCCCTCGCTACCTTTATTACTGGGGAAACCACTGTGGTTCAGGTGGGAATAAAGTTATGCCAACATAAGGAAAATGTTAAAAATTTTAGATAAGTCAACTTGCTTGGCAAGATATACCAAGGAGGTAAGCATTTGCTGTAGCTCTATAACAAGATATGTTTAAGAACTGGCAGGAAAAGCTTTGAATTTAAAGGTTAATCCAAATATCAACAAAACCTAGCTAGGGTAGTTTTACCATTTAAAAGTATCAATGAAACACATACCATCACTGAAAGGCGTAAATACAGTGCTGTTTGTCTAACTCGGTGCTTAACATCCTTAAGAAAAAAAGTGATAGAGCTGCACAAACCTTCCATCCTAAGGGAAAACCAACTTAGGAAAACTAAGAACACAGTTTGGATGTGTATTTAGTACTGTACCTATATAATAAATGATGTGTTTGCTTATTTTTTGGTGTTTCTAATGTTACCACAGAAATGATGGTTTTCTTGTTTTAATATTATTGCTGCTTTCTGCAGTCGTGCCAGTGTTTCATCCAAGTAGTGTATTTGCTGATCACACTCAAATTTTCACATTCCATTACTCAAATTCTAGAACTATGTCCACATGTAGATAGAAAATGCTTTGACTTTCCAAGATGCTAAGGGTCACCACCTCACTGACCACATTGTTTTACACAGTGAATAGGTAGAACATTAAAACATAATACACACCAAAAAAAAAAAAAAAAGCCCTCTAA
>VZTU01030334.1:26508-38022 GCA_013400835.1 Zapornia atra
AAGTCCTCTATAGGACACTTGCTCCAGCCCTTTGATCATCTTTGTGGCCCTCCTCTGGACCCATTTCAACAGCTCCATGTCCTTCTTATGCTGGGGACTCCAGAACTGGACACAGTACTCCAGGTGGAGTCTCACAAGAGCAGAGTACAGGGGCAGAATTGCCTCCCTTGAACTGCTGGCCGTGCTCTTTTTGATGAAGCCCAGGATATGTTTTGCCTTCTGGCTGCGAGTGTGCATTGTCTGCTCCTGTTGAGTGTGGGATTGTAGTTGCAGTAGAAAAATCAGGGATAACATCATTTGCAAAGATTGTTTCATATGTTATTCAGTGATGACTGAGATGAATGCTGTTCTGTGTTGCAGACCGATCCTACTGAGCACAGTTCACTACTGAGCTGTGGTTCAGGCTCTCGCACTGTTAGTCTTCTGGAGAAGAGGTATAAATTGCTTTTGAAAAATAATTCATGTATTTTTACGTAGAAAAATGGATGTGCATGCACATATCTATAGCACAAACCTGACAGACCTGATTCAGGCTGGAGGTGTCAGAGCATCACTGACAACAGTTGGAGTTTTATGGGTTTATAATTTCTGTGAGCATTAGGCAAGCTGCAACCTTCTTTTAGACTGGCAAGGATTTTTTCCTGTGCTGTCAAAATGAGTCAAAATGATAGAATCCTATAAATACCTACATGTATGTGCATACAGTCAGCCCCAGAATATGTAAGGGCTAGATTATTCAGGAAATTATTCTAGACTGAAGTTCTTACAACCCAGTAGATGATAGGTGTCTTGCATCAATACATGTTTTATAGGAAATTAATATATCTTGCTATTGAGATGTCTTCCTTGCTACAATGAAGAGATAATGACTAGTATTTCCTTAAATATTATGACAGAACGATTCTGTGAGAACATACTGTCTAAGATGCCATGAAGTGATGTGGAAAGGGGTATGTGCAGCAGCCCTCACAAAATGTTACTGCAAGTATTTGGGTTAGTGAGCAATAGAAAGTTTTGTGTTTCCTATTTGCTGATAAATTCATTTGGGTTTTTATGTAATATTCAAAAATAGATGTATAAGCAATGTAAGAAGCAACTGAAATCCTTCTGATCTTTCTACCTTACCGACATAATGTCTTTTGGATGGAGATCAATTATCTCTATTTTCTTCTCTCCATATGGGCTGGGATTATTGCATTTTTGGTTGTATAGTATGCCATTTTTCTATTCACTCCCATGGTACCCATACCCCAGTGACCAAGACATCCTGTGGGGTTTGGAAATTGTTCAAGAACTGCAGGCTGTGGAGGATTCCAGCTGTTCTGATTAGGAGGTTTCCAGCTCTAGATGGTTATGCATAAATTTAGTTGCTACTGCTTACTCCATTGTCTTTTATATATGAAATCTCAGTAAAGCACACTAGATTCTTAAAGGGCAAAGAGCTCTGAAGTTTTTTTCTACTCTCAGCTTTAGGTAAGACCTGAGAGCTAGATTCAGATTACTTTATTCGGATTTGTGATTAGGCACATGAAATGAAATTCCTAAACATAGCATATGTCTAGTTTCCAGGAGACATCTGATTCAGGCTCTTCGTATCCAAGGAGGTACAAAGTCATATGGACTTCCCATGGCTGTGATTTTTGAATATAGAGTCCTTTTAATAATGAGCTCTTTTCATACTCTTGTTAGACCTGTCACTTACAGTCACTTGCTATTTTTAAACTCTAGGAAATGTATTACATTTATGGGAAAATGAAAGTGAGTGATATGTAAGCAATACATAATACTTCACCAATGGAGGACAAAAACACTAGATATAAAATTATAGAATCACGGAATGTGTTAGTTTGTGAAGGACCTTTAAAAGTCATCCAGTGCAACCTCCCCCTGCAGTATGCAGGGACATCTTTACTAGACAGGTTGCTCAGAGCTCCATCAAGCCTGACCTTGAATGCCTCCAGGGATGGAGCTTCCATTACCTCTCAGGGCAGCCTGTTCTAGTAATCTACCACCCTCATATTAAAGAACTTAATATGTTACTTTGGAGCATTATAAAATGTCACTGTGCACAATTCAGTTAATCTGTCTGGTCATATGCATAAAGACTGAATAATATTTATAAAATATCCTTTTCCTCATAATTTTATTCTCTACTTTGAATAGATGAGTACTGGTTGTGATTGGATGATTACTGCTTTTTTTTTGTTTGTTTGTTTGTTTTCATTTAATATTAGTAAACTCCATAAATCTAAGATAAATGTTTAAAGATACATATATTTTAAGAGATACTATTATGAAACAGGAATGTAATCTCTAAGTTTTTATGAAGAAATGCACTTTTTTATTCAGAAAATAAGTTACATTGTGTACAGTTGTATCCTAGGAGGACCTGAAACGCTATCTATTTGCACCTCCTATCGCTCCCCAAGTCTGCATCTGGGAAGCAATGATTTATATTCTTTCACCAGATATTGTTTAACTCTATTGAAAGATAACTGGATTTCATTGATTTATGGTCTCAGAGATCCATAATACAGGATCCTAAAAGAAGATAGAGAAAGAACCCTGAGATTTTTCTTATTTTTTATTATTGAACATGTCAGATAGATTGATCCTAAACTCATTCCTCATAGTCACTGTAGAAAGGCACAGTCTAGAAGAGCTCTTAGAATTTTTCTTATATTCATCATTTAGCAGCTGTTTCTAAACTTTCCCATATATAGACTGAGCTTTTAAAATACAGAAATATGTGTGTGGGGTGGTGTTCTTAGTGAGAAGATCCAATGTGACTTCTGCAAATGAAAATCTAAGGAAAATAATAAAATTATGATGTACTCTTTAAAATTACTTCCCTCTCCCCTCCCCCCCCCATTAGTTTTCGTCATTGATTTCTGCTTTTCTGCATTTTATAATAAAACCAGATAGGACACCTGAAATCTTTCATTCAAGAAAAAAAGAACTCATGCAAGATAAATATATATTGGAGAACAGCTACTGAAGTAATGAAATTGAATTAGTTACACTGTATGGAAAAAAAAATATTTCTGTATTCATTTTAGTTTATTTTGAAAATCTCACAGTAACAACTACAAATGTAAAGACACAGAATATTAGAGAATAACTTTTTTTCAACAAAGACTATAGTAGGTAATTGGTATACATAAAATTTTTCATCCTATCTGCAATATATGTTATTTTTATATTATTTTAATGAGTTTTTCAGAACAATTCGGTCTGAAAATACAGAAAAGTATGTGTGCACTTTTGTAGTTTCTTTAGCTATTGTGAGTAAACATGGACAATTATGAAAGATTTGCATATACATGAAAAGGGACGATTGTGCTGGCAAGTAAGAAATATTTCATAAGAAGATTGATGGTTACTCAACATTGATTTAAACATCTGCTTTTTTGGAACACATCTTGTTAGATCTTAATCCTATAGTTAGGACTAGTAAAAACTGAAAGTTTAAAAACCCAAGAAACAGGCAACTACTTTTTAGATGAGAGACTTCTGTCAGGGCCTGAACAGGCTGCCCAGGGAGGTGGTTGAATCACCATCTCTGGATGTGTCTCAAGACAGGTAGATGAGGTACTTAGAGATATGGTCTAGATGGTTTAGCATAGGACAGGAATGGTTGAACTTGATGATCTTAAAGGTTTTTTCCAACGTTGTAATTCTGTGATTCTGTAATTTCATTTAAGAAATGAAAATTTCCCCTATATGTTACAGTAGAGAATTTCTTAAGGGATTAATATGAACACAGAAAAAAATCTAGAGTTTTCAGAGTATAAACAAGTAATGGCAGTAAAAATGCTGTATCTGCTGTGCTCCTAAACAGAGTACTGTGTGTGCCGTAAAATCTATATTTTATCACTGCAGCTATTAATAATTACATTCAACCTGGGAAGAATTTTTAAAGGATAGTTTTATCTCTGAAGTGCTCAATTATAGGTAGCAACAAAAAAACCCCACAATTTAGTTTTATATGTGTTCAATTTTGGGCTTGTTTTAAATTTTCATTTCCCTTCAGGACAACTGCCATACTAACTTTAGGAGCTTACACTCATCTTCCCTGGCTCTGGACAGAACAATTCCTTGAAAACTATGGAAGAGTAGCTTAAAATATGCAGGTCCAGAGTTGAATATCCCTGTATTGAGCAATAAAATCTAATTGATTGCTGTGTCCTAGAACTTAATGTTCCACTTCTGCTGGACAATGAAAGCCATATATAGGGAAAAAGCTAAATAGATGTATAAGGAATTATTGTCCTTTTATACATCAGTTTGAGAGTAGTAATAATCTTCCAGAGGAAGAATAGTCTCTCTAGCCTATCTTGGAATATTGTCCCTGTGATGTTTGTCAAATATCAGAGCAATAATAAAGAAAAATATTTACTGACACTGTTGAATCAATAAACCAAGATGTTCTTAATAAAGCTCTTTTACAACCCCCACTTCAAAACTTTTAAAAAAGAAAAAAAAGTCCCTTTGTCTTTAACCTCCAGCTAAATGCAACGTATGTAAAAGTGTAACTTCCAGTGTGAGGTACAAACAACTACACAAAAGAGGATGGATACTTTTGTGTACTAAATTAAAATAATTAGAAAATGTGAAGAGTATTGTCTTTATAGAATAAAGTTCTAAGTTAGGCCATGTCCTATGAGCTGAATTATAAAAGCATTTGTAAGTCTTGGATAGCACTCAGGTGTTATTTACTTATCTGGTCACCCTACCTTTCACATTTATAAGATTATATTAATCTCAAATTAATATAGATGTCTAAAATACCTCAGATGATATGCACTTCCAAAATACTTAGTCCTCTCTACTATATGGGGAACCTGGCCCAGATGGAGGCCATTGCACTGCCAAGAGCTGCCATTAGTTCAGATGAAACCAATCTATCTCTCCTCATGCCACCAGTCTAAAGTACTTCTAACTGCATATAAGCTTCTGTGAACACAGCATTAGAAATTTAAGCTATATCTTGGGAGGGTATACTTGGAATGTTTTTTTTTTTAAAAAGAGTATCAGTTTTCTGATTCAATTTCCATTTAAAGCTATCTGACTATAGCCTCGTCACATAAAACTGTGTTTGATGGAAAAAATAGATAGCATGAAATAATGTCATATGGAATTATAATAATTCAGTTTTAAGTATATCAGTTATCAGCATGTTTCTGTGTAACAGTGAGTAAGTGCCATGAAAAGTGAAAGAAGGGAATGAGTAACAATTTACTGGACGTTGAAAAGGTTTTATAACAGCTTCATCAAATTTTCAAAATGCATTTTCACAGGCAAAGTAGTCTTGTTATTTTTCTCTTTTTAATCATTCCATGTAAAACATACATCCAAAATGATTACCAGGCAACGCTTGCTTAGAATACAATGAAGTTAGTAATGAGCTTAATGAATATATGAACTACACAGTGGTTCTATGTGACATGATTATGGAACATTGTTGTTTATTTGATGTTTGGTTATTTCATTTTAAAGAGGGACTTTCACAGCATGCTCTGATCTATTCATGTTTAAACCTTCTATTCTTAATATGTAGGAAAACTGAGGAAATAAAAATGTAGCATTCTTTGACTACTCAATTAAAAGGATCTCAGTCACTGAATTATTCCCTTATTCATCTATATTTATTTTCATCTGTATTTATTTTCTTCTGTTATTCTATACTCATTAATTGTGGGTTTCATTCAAATTACTTCCTTACGCCCAGACCAAGAAAAATATTTTGATATAAAATTCTGTGGCAAACTCCTTGTGGTCTCTCAGGGTTTAAGCTGTTTGTCATTCTTTCCCTGTACAGCCAGACCTTTCTAGATCGCTCATAGCCATCGGTTTTCCTCTCTCACCTGAAAACAGCTCTGTCAGTGTCATTCAGGTTCCTAGTGACATACCTTGTTATCCTGAACAATTCCCAGGAAAGTATCTAGGGATATTATAAGACTTAAGAGACTCCTATGTCTTTATAGTTTGAGGGCTCACGCAGAAACTTATCCACTCATTTGAATTAATTCTTATACCAAGGAATATTAAGGGAAAATGCAAATGAAAGTATTTATTTGCAGCATCCAGAATAAGCAACCGTTTACATGTGGTTATGGGAACAGGTGAAGGAGCGAAAAATCACGCTTGATCTAATTACTGAAAATGAGAAATGTTGCTCCCTCCCCTTCTCAGTCCCTCTCCCCACTTCTGAACCTTTTCCTGATGGATTATGTTAGCTGGGGGTTTGTTTTTATTTCAAATTTCACATGAGGAAAAAAGCATTTAACCTTCTAACATTATTTTTCTGTGAAACTTGTTTACTTAGTTCTTATCTAGGAGATAGGCTGACCTCTCTTAACAAGTGAAATAAGTATTGTTTCACTTCATTGGTAAGGCAGATGGTCTAGTTAGGCAAGCTGTCTGCTCTTATATGTCGTTTAGTTGTTCCCTAAGTTACATAGAGCTGTAAATTCATCCTTCCCTCCAGTGATGACCTGGACCTCCAGCTCCACAGCATGCAGAGGGTCTTCATTTGACTTCACTTTCCTGTGTTCCTGACCCTGAATCCCTGGTAGCTCTGACTCTTGTCTCTCTTTTACACGAGCAGTTTAGTTCACTAAAATGGCACACAGATGTGCAGAGGAACCTCCTCCAGCTGGAAGGCAAAAAAAAACCCCCAAAATTCTATCAAAAGTCAAAATTGATACATGTGAGGAGGAGAACCAAAGGATTGAGGAAGGAATAGTAAATGTGTGACAATGTCACACTTCTTTTACGCAGCACTCCCTTAGAGCGTCTGATCTCTGTGTGGAGCTGCAGCCACGGTATGCGTGCTTCAGTAACCCGTAGCCTTTAATGCAGTTTATAAAGCTGTACAATTGCAAACATGGGACAAATGCAGCTCACTACTTGCTCTTGGTGGATAACAGTCAGTCAGCTATTCTGATGTTAGCATGAATTTGAGGTAATAGATCTCTAAGAACCTTTTAAAATACACCTATATCATATATAGCTGTTTCTATACATACATACAGAACATAAATAAACTGCATGTACAGACAATACATATACATATTTACACACATTGCCTTCATATATTTGCTGCAGCCATCATTCTTCACCCCTTTGTAAACTACTTCCTGCTATTTTATTGAGGAGCAAGGGATGATCCTTGGAAGTTCTTGTTTTGATATGTATCATGGCCTCAAATACTGTTTAGCACAGAGCACTCAAACCCCAGACAACCAGGTTTTATTCCCTTATGTTGGAAGCCTGACTGACATCAAGAGTGGAGATGAAAACAACACTTCTGCAAATCAGACCAAGAATTTCCAGGAAATTCCCAAATAACTTTATATATACTTGTATATACGTGTTTATATGAAAAACTTGATTAATGTATTTTAGGTTAGATATGACTTTTTCTATCCAAGTCAGGCTATCACATGTTGGACCTTAAAATCAATTTCAGAAAAGCATTACCTTTTTCAGAGCAGGGCAGAACTCAAATGCAACTGAAGAATTCAATTTATTCTGTATTACTCCTCAAATACTAAATGTCTTCAGTTAAAAAAGAAGTGAGAAAGACTTCCAGTATTCTTTTTAAACAACAGTGAAGAAATCCTCAATAAAGATCAAAGCATGAAAGCTTCTAAGGAGTACTTTGATATTAAAAAAGGTGGTTTATTACCTCATCTGAATAGTTTCCGTCTGATATAAAGGAGTTCCAAGTCTTCATCTTATTTTAGAGTTAATATCTAATCTGAGCTAAAATTATTTCTATTCATATGCAACAGGAATAAATACTCTGTGTGCCCACTTGAAGTAGAGAGAACTTTGCTTTAGTTACACCTTTGCTTTCAGAGCTACCTTGCCAACATGATTAAGTCTTGCCTGTGTTTCATGAGCATCTAAAAGAAGGTGATCACATTCACAATACCTACTGAAAGACTGTGCTCAGGAAAGATTGAAGGAGAACTATTTAATTATGGGCAGAAGAGTTTCTTGTTGAAGTGTTTAGACACAGGAACAGGTTACCCAGAGAAGCCATGGATGTCCCATCCCATCACTATAAGTGATCCATTCCAGTTCAGGTTTGCTGGGGCTTTAGGCAATCTGATCTAGTGAAAGATGCCCCTTCCAATGGCAGGGTGTTTGGGACTAGATGATCTTTAAGGTCCCTTCCAACTCAAACAAGTCTGTGATTCTACAGTCCTGTGATGTGTTTTTGTTACCTTAATTGTGTAGATTCTCAAGCAGGAACTGTTTTGATGTGCCAGTAGTAGACATAACCAGACTGCTTGTTTTCCATGAATACTCAATATCAACAGCTGGCCCGTAACAGTAAAGGCTGCACTGTGTCAGAAGCAGCACACTGCCCTAACACCACACAGAGAGCATATGGGGACTTAGCCAGAAATTGTGGTATGTGATACAGATCTCAACTGGTACAGCTCAAACAAAAGGTTCTTCCTCTGCCTGCAGCCTTGGAAGAAGTGTTCTGTTGTTCTTTGTGAGACTAGAATGGATCAATTCTATTAGTAGAGTAGTTGCGTCCAGACTCTCTGTTGACGAAGATGACTTAAAAGCCCTTCCCCCAGCCATGGAGTTGCATTTTTTACAGTATAAAAATGAATGTCCACAGAGTTTAGGGACCTCTCCCCTAGATTTTATATCTTTTGCATAGAATAGAACATCCAGCTTTATGGGGCTGAGAATAAACTTTCCTTGACATTACTGCTTATTACTTCTCTCCATAGAGCACACCTGTAATATGATTAAAACTTGTTACATTTTGACATTTGCTATGTGATGAAGATATTATATTTGAGTCCTATTCCATGATAAATAAGACCTAGAATTTAGCAAGAAGAAAACAGTTCAGTTTGCTTTTGGTGGTAACCATGTGCAGCTCCTTTCCACTTAGCTAGGATTGCCTGCCCTTCAGAAATTGCAGTTAAATGTAAGGAGCAATTTTACACTATGTCCACAGATTTTTATGTTCCATTACTGGAAACTCTAGTATTGTCCATGGGAAGCACCACCTGCACATGATAAATACCACAGAGCTAAATACTTTGTTTAGGGGTACCCCCACTGATGTACAGGTGTGGGTCACAGGATTGCTGTCTAAACACCCACTCAGAATTTTTTGTCATTTCTGAATTTGTGTTCTATAGTGAATAATTTTTCAGCACTACAGTAAAAAAAAGAAAAAAAAACAAGATGTGTCACACATTGGTTATAAGCTTGCTTCTCATACCAGCCTCACAACTGAATTAGTCACTAAGTCATATTTCACTTTATCATTTTCTTAAAGGACAAATTCCTGTCTAGTATGAAGTAGCATAGAAATCGTACTGCTAAATTAAAACTCTGAAAAAGCCTGTTTAAAATGCTCTCTCTGTGTCATGATCATATTGTCTTCTTTTTTAGGGTAATAGGAAGATTTGGGACTATTTAGCTGTACTTTGTAGAGTTCACATAGATCTGAAAATATCTTTGGCTGTTTTGTGTCTGTTAAATACCTGTTTATTAGAAATATCAATAATGAAAGGGCTGTTTTGACTATTCTTTATTAATTGGTAATTTTAATTATTTCTATTAATATACAGTTTAATGAATATAAAATTTTATATTTCAGCTAGCTAGGAATTTTGCAAACTTTGAAATTCAGACCTCTGGATATGCCAGGTAGAATGTTACTACATGTATATTTCATTAAAAAAACCCCAAAAGCCACAAAAAACAAACAAACAAAACCAAAAAAGCATCCTCCAGAGCACAATTTCTAGGAGATAAGTTTGTGTGTTTGGACATACAAATCATCAGTTCAGTGGTAGGAACCATAGCCTATATATATAGTAAGAACTTTTAGATTTAGCATAGCAAATTAAATAAATATTCTTGGTATTCATCATGTGGGTTGTGTTTAGGTGCGTTTCTTTTGTTTGTTTGTTTGTTTGTTTTTCCCTTTTATTTATAGTAGTTCCCGTAGGTGCAACCAGGTTCTAAGTAAGTAGCTTTGAAATTGCAAACACAAATTCACAGTAATATTGAGAGTGCCTGATCTATTTGTAATACATAAATGGGCTAGAGAGTATATGGAAGAGTATTTAAAGTATAAAAGTCAATTGAAGTGAGTTGTAGAAACATACACAGGGCTGAAGGTTTTGACCACCACATGTTAGAAAGAAAATGAGATTGGAAATGAGAACAGAAATTTCTCTGATGTAGTTTATATGACCTAATGAAGGAAAAAAATGTTTATTAAGAATATATACATTTCACTATGCTGGTTTTATTCCATTACAGAAAGTAAAAGAGATTCAGCATGACTCTTAATAGACTAATCCCAGATAGGATACTAATGTGATGTGTTTTCTAGTAATGTAAGGTATTTAATAAAACTTTAAAATTCTATATTACAGTGAAAAAGGCATCTCTATCCCTACATTGATTCATTTCAAATTGACAAAATCTCATTTCAGGTTTTTTTGGGTTGTTTTAACTCTGATAATATGTACTATATCTACTCCAGCATTGACACATATAACCTCACACAAATTATTCTAGGCTGAAAAAGCGTGATATTGATCAGTTTGGGTTTTTTTTCCAAATGATCAACATTTTGGAAACTGAAAAACTACATTTAATGTAATTCTTAAGAGTTATTCAGAAAGAAAAAAAAAAAGTCAAAGTCTGAAACTTGAAGTATGGTCATATAAAAAAAAAACCCTAAAACCCCCCCTAAAAATAAAACCCCTAAAACAAACCATCTGGTAAACTAAGAAAGACATGAATTTACAGTATATCAGGTACTTTGTGGTAAACAACTTGAACACGTTCACATTAACAAGTGATGTGGTGCAATAATAGACTTATAGGCTATATATGACCCAATGTGATCCCAGGGCCTGTTGCCTATATTTTTCAAGTTCTTTGTGTGCACTCTTTCTTCACAGTATACATAGTAAATGAAAGCTTTGTCAGTGACATGGACAGTGGGATCAAGTGCAGTCTTAGGTAGTTTGCTGATGACACCAAGCTGTGTGGTGCAGTTGACATGATGGAGGGAAGTGATGCCATCCAGGCATTGGCGGGCTTGAGAGATGGGCTCATGGAAACCACATGGAGTTCAACAGTGCCAAGTACAAGACCTGCCCATGGGTCTGGGCAGTCCCAGGCACGATTACACGCTGGGTGGAGAATGTATTGAGAACAGCCCTGAGGAGAAGGACTTGGGGGTGTTGGTGGTTAAGAAGTTCAACATGCACTTGGGGTGTTGGTGGACATGAAGTTAAATGTGCACTTGCAACCTATAGCCAACTGTATCCTGGACTGCATTAAAACTGTTATGACCAGCAAGGTCACAGGATGTGATTCTGACCTTCTACTCTGCTCTGGTGAGACCCCACAAGAAAGACATGACGTTCTTGGAGTGAGTCCAGAGGAGGGCCACAAAGGTGGTCTTGAGCAGCTCTCGTAAGAAGACAGGCTGTAAGAGTTGGG
>VZTU01030335.1:0-33712 GCA_013400835.1 Zapornia atra
ATCTCCTGAGCAAGGATCCGCTTCCCTCTATTGGACAGGTAAGCCCCATTTGCAGTACTCATGTCCGGAGCAGAGTACACCATCCCTTGGTCAAAAAACCCAAATTTCTTGTGCAGGCACCAGCCTTTCAACCACTGATTCAATTCATGGGTTCTCCTGACCTGCTCTGAACCCCACCTCCCACAGGTGGGAATAGAAGAAAATATTATTTGGGCTCCCGCCCCCCCAACGAAGCGCCCTAGGTCACGAAATTCACTCTTGATAGTGCGCAGGCTACACTTCGTGATTTCATCTTTACCTGCTTGAACTATCAATAGTGGGTAATAATCAGAGGGACTATGAAATATCAGAGGGACGATGAATCATTACAGTCTACAGGGAAAGTTACAAGAAAAAAATAATCACAAAAACCAAGTCACAACTTCCTTGAAAAGTTTCCAGTCAACTCTAGTATGAGCCCGATCCACACAGTTTGCTGAGTACTGTGGGCATATTTTCACTGACCTCAAAATATTTTTTATCAGGCTTAGGTTAATCAAACATGGTTATTTCAAGAGGATTACACAGATAGAGAAAGATAGAGAGGGTAAAAACTGTTGATTCTTAAAATGAGGGTGAGCAAGAAATCTGGTCAATCACTCAGACCACATTTGACTCAGGAAATACACATTGGGTGTGGAGAAAATAGAGTTCAGTGGACTCAAGAGCACACTACATTTTCCTAAGATACAGGGGGTAACATTCTAAAAATGGTTTAACTTTGAGTCATCGTGTTCCAGCTCGTGGAAAGAAGTGAAGAATAGATGATGAGGAGTAAAACCAACGGTTTCTTTGCCTCGAAACTATCCCGTCCTTCTCTCACAGTGAAGGCATGCATGACTAATGACATAAAAGAGATGACGGTTTAATATGTAACAAGGAAGTGAGCAGGAACATTTAAAAAGCTAACCTTTCACATAGATTGGGCATGACAGTGGAAAGCTCAATGCACTTCATTCATCAAAGTTGATAGCAAAACAAATACTCAGGACTGACTCTTCCGATTAAAGTATTTCCTTTTTATTCACAGTTGGCAAGGGCATTACAGAGGAATCTCTCCAGCCTTAGCCCTCATATTTGTGGTCAAAGCAGCTTTTGCCATCTGTCTCACTGGATTGAGGATGAGGTCTAATGAGTCATCTTTGAGGCTATGGAATCCATGAGAGACTAGAGAGCCTAACCATTGGGCTCTCCAATGCAGGTAGTAAAAGCTGGTTTATTTATGGAGAAAAATCAAACAAAAAGTCAAGTATAAGTAACAGGTCAACCATGAAAGGTCTGAGACATTGGTCCTAATGAATGCCTGAGAATGGAGACATACTGAAAGCTTGGGAAAACTTCAAACAGCTTTGCTGCTGCCAAAAGCAGTAATTCGTTGAAAGCAAAGTGCTTTGAGAAAGCATTTCCAGAAATATTTGTATTGTTTTCCTATCAGTTCATGCCATTTTGATGCCAATTCTCAGGCTTCAAGCTTTCCAACTTCACAAAGCAGGGGAACCCTCAGATCCATTCATTACAAAAGTGTTGTCACCCAGAGGTGGATTTTGAAGGCTCAAAGATCATGCAGGCTTTTGCAGAGTACTAAGACGAACGCTTTCCGAAGTACTCACAAGTTGGGAACTTGTAAATACTTAGCAAATTAAGACAGAACTTGCGTTATTAAAAATGAACTGGGTTCAGGAAGCTGAAAAACTGTAAAACTGACTTTTATTTAAATCATATGGTGAAACTTACTTGTCTTTGGTTGTGCTTGCTCTGCAAACACTGATTGCAAAAGAATGAAGAAACCCCACTTTTGTTCAATAACAAAGAGAAAGCCCTATGAAAACTCCATTTAGGATTTTTATTTTTACTTCAATCTGCTATTGCTACTCCAGTAGTCTAAAGTCTTAGAAGACCAAAGCATCAAAGAATTTCAAGAGGGAACTAATAGGAAAGCAATAGTAGGAGTGCACCGATCCCATGTTACCAATGTGAAGCAACAGAAGGAGCATCAGGATCACTTCATACCAGAAGCCTGTGATGAAACACTACCCATTTCCTGAGTCCAAGACTCGTGCTTTACCCACAAGACCAGCATTCTTCCCTATATATACTTTCCCCTTATTAGGCTTGGTATGTTTAAGTGGACAGAATTACATTTTTGCTGTTCTGCTTTTTCAGATGCACTCCATGAATGAAGATGATCATGTGTTAGAGGAAGGGTCATATTGCCTGGGAAGATAGCAGCAGAACTTCTGGTGACTTTGGTGATATTCTGTCATGAATTTAATACTGCCAGGCCCCTCCTTTTGCACAGCCTCAATTTCCCACTTGTGAGAAAGCAGTGTTTCCTTACAGAGCACATCCAGATTCTAGGAGGAAATATTAGAAATAAATCATGCACTTGAACTTGGGATTATTATCTCTCTGAGTCCATTAGACCTAGGGAGGGAAAGGTTTGAATAGTCCGGTTGCTATTACATTGGAATGTGGCTGAATGGCAACCTCACGGAGAGGTTACCATTGGTGAGTATACTCTTGAAATACTCTTGGGAAGTATTTCACGGAGTATTTCTCTTGGAGAAGAGATCTCTGGGTCTCTCACAGGAAGAACAAAGACCACTGAAAAGGACACAGCCCCCGTAGAATTAACGATGGTAGCATCCCTGCCTGCTCTGCGCCTCCTCCCAAAATGTGTGCAGTATGTTTTATGCAACCATAAAAGTAATTCCTGTGGAGCTAACCATAGGTATCCTAGTCTCAACAAGACTGCAAACAGGCAGCTTCACCCAGACAAAGGGATGGAGCTGGAGAGTGCTCCCAGTTCCCCATGGGGGCTGCCTGCCTCCTCCACTGATGTAAAAGGTGTGTTCATTGACTCGTAAAAGGAAATGTCCACATTACCCAAATTTCAGTTTTATGAACAATCCCATCATAGTATAAAACTGATTTGCAAAAGGGAGAGATGGTTCAGCTTTTTTATGGCGGAAAAAGAACCTGTATTATGGCCTGTATAAATAATGTCTTAATGCCTTCTATCTTCAGGAAGGAAGTGATTTTAAGCTCTGAAAAACACCTGAACACAAACCCATCATATGGAGTCACAAATAGGAGGGGTCACATACAAACAGGGTGGTTCCCTTTGCATAAATTCTGGAAAGATAGGTTAATTTAGACTAAATTCATCATTGTGCTATGTATGTTATATAAGGAATGCAAGCAGGCTGAAAACAACTCTGCTTGCTCAATTGTCAGCTGTTGAATGGATAGAAAGTAAACAGCAATGAAGTGTGTGTATAGGGAAATCACTCCACAAAATCCTCCATGTTTGGAGACTCATTTTGTGAAATGAGAGTCTGGTTCTGTAGGCACCTTTACTTCGTGTTTCCCTCTGCGCCACATGCTCGCACAAATACCCGCACCTGTAAGCTAGGCACTGAATGCCAAGAACCCCTTTACTGGACATGTTCCAGCAGAAGAATTAAAACCTTTGAAAGAAAGGGAAAAAAACCCCAACTCAACAAGTTTTTCTTTTTCCCACACTCCACTCTTGCTTCCTGGGGAAGGACAGAGATAGATAACTTTGACCTATACTTGTGTTGCTGCCAGTTTCTTCAACACATTAGTTCGTGTTTGCTCTGTCTTTGTTTCAGTGATGTGTTGTGTAACATGAGCAAGCAGAAAGCGAATTATGCCCCAGCAGGAAGGCTTGGATTTTTGGCATGATGTGATGTATTGTGAGCTGGGTTTCAAGTCTCTGACAGTTAGCCCTCGGAACTGGCAGCTGTACGTGAGAGACCAGTACCCTGAACAACACAATTCACTGAGTATAGCTGGGACCAAACCATGAGTTCATTCATCCCCTGTGCATACCTGCTTGGTGCAGTGAGCATTCAGGACTAGCTTGAGTGCATGTCCTGTGTGCAAGGGCAGCACCGCGCTCTCCCTTATCATGTGCTGCAGAGCTAAGATGTTGTGTCACAGGGACTTTAGAAATGATCGATGGATGAGAGGGACTTAATTGTATCTTCACCCCTCTCCACAAAGATACACCATACACCCCAACCCACGCCCCCCCCCCGCCTCTGTAACCTGGGCACTGAAAGCTAAGCAATCCCATACTAGAAATATTCAAGGTAAAAAAAAAATCAAAATAACAAAATTAAGGAAAAAAGATATCTGACACCTTTTGAAATCTGCTGGCCAATCATATGTCTTGGTGGTAGCCCCCCAAAGTTTTGATATTGCTGTTTTCTGACCAGGCGTCTGCAGATTTGCTTCTGTATGTTCATTTCATCTCCGCTGTGACACCACTGCCTTGGGCTCATTCCTAATCTTGGTTACAGACCAAAGGGCTGTGAGGAACAAAGAGCTTGCACCCCTGTTTCCTACATGGGAGAAGAATAGATTGAATGGTATTCACCAGCCTAAACAAACTGGCCTAGCAGAAAGGTATGAAAATCACACTCCGTGATTTTTCTGCACCATTAGAAGTCAAGATGTCAGTTCCTCATCAATAACAGGGACCAGTGGGATTTCCTTACTTTCCAGGAAACTTGTGAGGAGTTAAGAGGTTGTGGCAACAGGGCACCTCAGATGAGAAATTGAAGTCTTGTCAATTAGGAAGAGCACAGGGCAACTCTAAGTCATTGGGTTTATTTCTCAGCTGATTTAGTGACTTTCTATCCATGCAGTTCTGCTGAGGTCCATGCCATGACTCACCAATCAGCTGTGAAACAGATCATTGTTCTATAGGATTTTACCAACTACCTTTCCAATGAGTCAGGGATAACACTGCACTCTGGGAGATGATCAGGGCATGACTTTTCCTTTTGTGTCAAGGAAACAGACTTGCACAGAAGAAAATGTCGAAGCTAAGGACTCAGGCATGTTGTTTCACATGGTATGCAGGGAGAAGGGCTCCTGAAGTCAAACGCTGGCAGTGCTTTCCAAATGAGGGCTCAAGTATCCACTGCAAGATCCTCGCTTCATCAGGTACCTGAACCTGGACTAGAGCATACTCCATGGAACCAAAATACATTGTTCAGCTGTAGCTCTCATTCAGTCAAGCACATGTGCCACCCAGGACACAGTGTGCTCAGGCACAGCAGCTCACACAGCTCTGGATGACTGCATGCAGCATTCCCTTCCCAACTGAAGAACCAGACCAAGTTTACACTACTGCAGCCTCACTGCACCAAAGAGATAGCTTAGTGCAACCAACTGCAAAATTTGGGCTTTTAAGTCCATTTCATCATTCCAAATGCATGTTGCAACATAGTCATCATTAGCCTCAGATCACAACTAAGGATAGAGCTGCATTACAGTCAGATGTTCACTACTCAGCCTTTTTAGATGCTCCACAGCCAGTAACTTGCCTGATGTGCTCAGTGCAGGCTCCGGTCTTTTGGGGAAGTTTTTGCAACCTTATTTAACATAGAGAAACTCTGTCAGTTCCTGCAGGGACTCCTAATGACCTCTGCTCATCACTGGCAGAGTGATGAGCTGTGTAACTGCACTAGTCTATGTAACTGCACTAGTCTGGTTTGCTTTTCAATTAGCTGTCAGTCTGTAACCCGCAGAAGCCTTGAAAGAATTGGTTGAAAGCCTCACAGTAAAATGGCATCAATCTCGAACCAAGGAGATATTTTAATTCAAAACACACAAAAATAGAGATCAAAATGGGGAAAAAGAAGTCCTACACCGCAAGTTAAAGTTAATTGAAAAGGATGCTAAACTTTGATAGATGGATTCAAGCAACAGGATCTGTGGGGTTAGTTTTCTAATGTTTCTTTCCTGCCAGAAGGCAGAAGTGTGAACTCATCTACTAGAAATACATTTGGGATGGTGCATACATCTGTGTAACTAATCTTGCACTTCTTAAGAGAAGATAAATATTATTTAAAGTATTGAAAAATGCTAAAAGATATAATAATGCCATTATTAATAGTTAAGACGGGACAGGCTCAAGGGGAAATCTTGCATCCATTTCCCCCTCCCTGCTGTAGTCTGACAGTCTTTAATGTTGTTACACAACAACCCTTTGAGGAAGGAAAGAAAGACTATTCCTCATTTTATTCATTCACAGAAGGAGAAGTGACTCCCTTTCAGAGAGGGTGAAGTTGTGTGATCTTGCTCTTCTCTCTCCCCAGACCATCTCCCTTTCCTTTCCCAGGGCTGATGATCATAAGACCCTTTCCTGAACCAATGCAACTCACAAAAACAGTGGAGAACTAACCCAGAAAAATTGTGAATACTTTTCTGCTGGTTTTGTGAGCTGAACTGGCTCAATCAAATGTCAGTGGAACACCAAGGCATATAAAGAAAGGAGGAAAGCCTTGTGTGCAGAAAGTCGAGTCAAGAAAGGAAGGAATGGATCTTCCATCTTTTGGCAGCAGTCAGCTGGATCAGCTCAGCTGTAACAAGTCAATAACTTCTCTCAGACACCATAACAGAGGAGGGAACTGAATCTGGTTCATGACCTCGACATACAGCAACCCTACATTTCATATTACTTATGGCCAGGGCTTAACCTCCTGTGGTCTGAGAAGGATGTTTTATGGTCAGAGCTCGCAGGCTTTGACTGGGAGCTGGAAGATTAATAAGCACCTTTCCTTCAGGTGTGGGGGAAGATGTGTGCACGAGAGAAGATCCTACACACTCCTGAGCAAAAGGCCAAGTATGCATTTCTGAGAAGAATGGGGAAATTTAGCCAAACACTAAAAGTTGCTCAGCAGCTATTTACTGCCAGTGGTATTTTACACCCTAGAGAGAAAGGAGGACTTTTCTTCATTCAGGTGTTAAGAGTGGCCATACTCTGAAAGTGTGATTACTTGGAACATAGGTGATGCTTACCTATTTTTTTTTTCTGAGCATTATTCCGGTGAGGTGTATTATTGTGTGACCCTCCGTAAACAGTTTTGCTGGCACAAGTGACATGGTGGCAGACAAGCAGCCAGCTGTCAGCATCTTAGTCTGACTTTTCCAAAGCAGACAACATATCGTGTAACTGCACACCAAGAAACTCACACAGAACAGAAAACCAAGCTGTTTAGGAACAGAGTCAAGCAAAACTAAGAGGAAACCAAACTTTGCAATCCCACTGTTTAATTTAATAAAATGTGGAGAAGCCAAGTTATCAAACTGTTCATAAACTGCTACAAAGCAAGGGAAAAAAAAAAGAAGAAAAAGTTGAGGCAACCCAGTGTTATCCACCCGAATTACCTTTAAAAACCCCAGTCAATGGAATGCTATTTCCTGCCCAAAACTGCATACTAAAGGGTTGAGGGTTTTTTTTGGTATTTCCTCACTTTACCAGGCTTATGTCTTGGAGCCTGGTTTTCTAGCCTTTTGTTGTGCCTGTAGCTTAACAACACTTTATAACAACATCACATGCACCATGTTATTACAATCATTAGCCCTTTCAATTAAGCCATGGTGGCTTTAATAGAGAAACCTGCTTGCTTTCTTCACTGCTTTCTATTATGTTTCCTCCTCAAAACAGCTGTTCAGTGCAGCTTCATAGCTTCTGGTCTTCACACTTTCAGACTTCCCTTTCCTGTTCTGCAACGCTGCACAGAGCTTCCCCAGAGCACCTGCCTCGCACTGCAGGATTTGCATGCGTGATCCCTGGTTGTGGTTGAACAGCACTCAGCAAAGCTGGGAAGGAAGGAGTGGCAGGATGATGCAAGGTCCAATACTCTCCTGCATTACCAGGTCAAAGCGTTTTCCCAGCTTGTATCTCCACTAAACAGAGTCGGTCTCTGACATGGCAGTCAGAGTCCTTCTTCACCCAACCAGGCATTGCTAGAATGCACTCCATGATGCCACAGATGAGTATTTGCCAGCTGTGTGCAAACTAGGGCATCATGCACCCTTTTGGGGACTCTTCTAATTTAGTGAAACAAAACTTCATCTCCTCTCTGTCTGCAAATGAACTCAACAGAGGTGTAGCCACTGTCTGGCTCTGAAACCTTTTGCATCCAGTCCCACACCTGTAGCCTTACTATAATCTACTTAATTACTGTGTAACAGCTACTTGCTTGGATCCAAAGCAGAAGCTGCTTTTTCTCATTTACCCACTTGGAGAAGCATAGGCAGTATGTTCTACTGAAATCTATTCATTTTCATCTTGACCTGAATCATGGTGATTGAGTCTCATCTCACCTGGAGTCCCATAGACCAGAAGCACCTTCAGAAAGACCAGTGTGGTACAATTACACAGCAAAGTGTTTTTTGTACTAATACAGTAGAGCAATAAATGTCCTTGTTCCCTGCAAGAAAATCTGCAGCATGTGCTACCCCCCAGGCCTCACCTGAAATAGTGCTATCCAGATCATGCCACACAGCATTTAAATACTGCTGATCAACTGTCGCATGGTGCCCCTTCCCTAACCACTTTTTATTCACTAGTAGCCCACGTCCTCTTGATTTTACAAAGGCATTGAGCTAGTAATGGAGCACAACTTGACCATCTGTACTTCACTTGCTGACTGAAGGACAATTAGTGAAGAGCTTTGAGAGTCACAGAGGAAAGATGCTCTGTATGGAGAAAATGACATGAGTGTACCTTGTTCATCAGTCTTGACAAGCTATGACTCAAATACCTACGTCAAATGGTAAACTGAGTGAAAAGATGCTTTCTCTTCACAGGATTCATTTTTCTTTCTGATAAATGATAGCTACACTTCACTGTCTAAAGAGCTTATAATACTGTTCAAAATTAAAACCACAGTGGCAGCCGGAGGACTTCATGTGCTGATATAAATGTCTCTAGTTTTTGCAGCCTGTGTTCCGCACCTGTGCAGAATATAACCTAGAAGAGGGTGAACGTTTAAGGCCTTATAATGACAGTAGACAAGTGCAGCATCACTGTGCCCTGCTCACAGGTGACAGCAGAGAAATAGGGAAGTGAAAAAGAACAAAAGGCAAAATTAGATCATAAACGTAACCTGAAAAATTCTAAGACAGGAAATAAAAAAAAAAAAACAAACCATGTAAAAGTATTTCATTTGCTTGACAGATGTTGACATGGTCCACGCTATCTATTAAACATGTCCCTTCCCAACATAGTGAAGGTACTGCAGCCACCCAGCCCAATAGCAGTGCAGTTTAGACAGAAGTAACCTTTATGAGCCCCATGACTGCAACATCCCAATACGAGCTCTTTGCAAGCACTGCATGAATCATTTCCCATAGATGAGAGAGAAGAAGCCAGTTCAGATGGATGGAGTGAGCAGGACCAAAGCGATAGCAGTCTGACAAACAAAAGTAGCAGTATATCACATATTGAATTGCTTTTGAAAGTTTTGTAGGTGTTACAGGGGAGATTTTATGCTGTCTTTTCATACCGACTGTTGTGTGACATTTTAAAGAGGTGGACTGAAAGCTGTAACCTCTTTCTCAGAGAAACAGGACTTGTTTTAGCAGAAAGAGCTGTCTGCTACCTGTCCGCTCCATCCACCACCTTCCTGGGCTAGATTCATCCATCAGTTCAATCAAGGGACAATAGTGTGGGAGGTCACAGACTTTCTGAGTCTTCTCTGTATTTATGAGGAAAATGTATGTGGCTTTATTATTGGGGTTTTTTACATAAAATTATTTAAACTGTATTTATGGTCAAAAAAGATCTTTTCCATATTCGGAGGAAGAGTACTGATCCCATCACTTGATTCCGGAAGCAAACATTTCCTTGGCCTTTCAGTCACATATTGATTCATTCTTTTAGCAGTAAACTGCTTGGAACATGACCCTAGGGAGATTGCTTGGTCCTAATATCCCCCGAGAGTGTCCTGGGAAGGTGCCATCTCTTCAGCCTTTGCTCAGGACTCTTAGCACCATCCATTATCATGGCTGAATGAGATATATCCCTATCTCCTTTTTATTCCCCTTTGGACATAGGTATGAGGAAGGTAAAAGGCAGTGCTCTTCACACACTGTGATTTTTATGCTGATTGCGCAAGGGAGGACTCTAAGGCCTTTCCTAACCCAAGGTAGACCCTTTGCTAAGCCACTGTGGCTTTGATTCCTTACTTTCCAGTCTGATTTCAGAACACTCAATAGTGACCCCAAGAGGGACTCTGCCTTTGAACATCCCGATTCTGTCCCTACTGAGCTCTTTTTATGCCACATGTATTTTTAAAAAATCCTGTGTTTGTCATGAGCAGCAAGAGTTTCTTCCCCAGTAGGTACTCTAATGTTACACATTTTTTAATGTCACTGCAGTATGACTGACCACTCTATTAACTACTTGGTCCTCTTTCTCACCTTCAAACAAATTCATTCCCCTAATTGTAAAAGGGTCATTTCCCTAATTATGCCATTCTACCCTTTTTGCCCACATCACACCTCCAGAGTTTAGCAATTAGTACAAACGGGAGAGTACAGATGAATCACCAACAGGTTCAAATAGCTGCCTGACTTTCTTCATTTGACTTGCAAGCAAGATCTTTTTTCGCTCATACCACACTATACCAGACCTGCAAACTGCTTATCAGCACAAACACTGCTTTGTGAAGTGTTCGGTTTCCCTGCCAAACTGCAAGCAGCAGAATCTCATTCGTGTAGGCTGTCCTCGTTTTCACCTTGGGTTGCACGCTGTACTAGAATAGAAAAGATGAGTCAGAAAGGTTAAGGGTTAAACTGTTAAAACCGATAGAGAAGAAAATTCATTCAGAAAACTGTGGTTTGTAATGGGTGAGAGGAAGTACTGTACTGTTTCTTGTAAAGTCACAATGGCCAGCTCATCAAAGGAAACCCCTCCTATCAGAGCCTTGCACAATGCCTCCTGAAGTCTGAACAGCTGCCAAGACATGACCATGCAGTTAAGGGAGTTTAACAGAAACCTCAAATCAGGAGCATATTTCCATCTTCCTGTCCAGCTAACTCCCAATGTTCTTTTTCTTTTTTTTATTTTTCCTTGTATTAATTATGTTATAACAACATAAGCTCTCTTAGTCATTTTCCTCTTTTTTTGCATTATTCCTCTGGCTGTCTTACAAACTAGAACAAGAGCTTCCCAGAGCTTCCCCACATGGAAACAAAGCCATGTTTTCCACAACACATGCTGTCCCAACCTGATCACTCACTGATTTGGAAAGAGGGCTCCTGGAGCAGCTGTCTCATTCTCTCAGCTTGGCTCTTGCTGCTTACTTTGAGGCTGGAGCTCACCAGGAGCCCTCCACCACAGACTCATTAACTCACTAGTCTGCTCAAAAACACCCCAGCATGGAACTCAGCAGCTTTCTGCTGGGTCAGCCCATGGAGATGGCACTGATGGTCAGAACCAACACAGTACTGGGGTGGGATTGTGTGGATGACAGCCAGAAATGGATGGCCACAAAATATCTCCCTTTTGGTAGAGAAACCAATAATTCGGTTCAGCTCTTTAGGAAACCGCAGCTTCAGCAAGTCTGTGATAGATGCTCCTCCTAGATTACAGTGTGTTAAGCTCAGCACACTGTTTACATACATGCATTTAGTGAAAGGCTGACTCTGTAAATTCAGAGATGGGGACTTTCCTGGGATTTCTGTCTTGGTAGAATCTGTGGAATAATTGTTTCAAATTAGTTTGCCAACCCTCTTATTTCTTCTCTTTCAACTTCCCCTTTAAACCGTTTGCTACCACAGATCTCCTTCCCCTCTCCTCCTCCCCCCACAAAAAAAAAAAAAAGAAAACAAAACCAAACACAAAAACCCCAGTGTTGATCTCTCTGGACTGTAATTTGCCCTAAATGGCCAGAGTTGCACAGCCTTGCCTGATTTAACCCATTGTAGCTCCTCATTGTCTTTTTGCTACTGTAAACCCTTTGGAGTAAAAATGGTCAATTCCAACTGACACGTTAGCATCCTATAATTTACTAATTTAACTTGGTACATCAAGTTGCAGAAAGGAAACTACATGGCAAAATGCCCCCTCCACACCCTTTCTCCAAAGGTTGTGTTTTCCTCACATGTCTGTTTAAATATTTGCAGAGATGATGTTGCCACAGTCTCTCTTACTCATCCCAGTCATCCATTCCAAGCCTTCACTATTCTGACAATGAGGCTGTCCCAAAATCCAGTGTGTCCAATGTTCAACTTAATTTTCTGTTGCTGTGTTTATGCCAGTTAGCTCTTCTCCTGTCTTCCACAGAAATGGAAAATATAATGTTTTACTTCCTTATGGCGATCTCTTCATAACTGGACACTGCTACAATTCACCTTGGTTTTCTCTTCTTTAGCATTACAGCCCAAAATGTATCAAACTTCTCTTGCAAGTTCATGTTTTCTAGGTCTTTGTCTGTGGACAGTAGATATTTTTCACAGTGTTGCTCTTGATGCTTGTCAATTGGTCTACCACTTTCTGAACATGCTGTCAAGATGGACACAGAACTTCTGCAGTTTTCTGAAGGTTCAGTAGATACAATAGTTAATATAGATCCTAATGAGAAACATGAACCTTATCCCTTTTCTTCCCCAACAACAGATGTTGCCACCTCATGTGTGGCTGAGGATGCAGTCTAGCTCCAAGATTTTTTTTGACATAATTGCTTCCTGGTTACTTATTCCTCTCAATGCATATACCTATTTCTATATGTATGCAGTAGAATGCTCCTGATGGTTCACTCCAAAGTGCAAAGCTCAGCAGTTCTCCATTTTAAATAGCACCCTATTTACTTTGGCAAGATCCTTGTGAAAGTTACTTTGTTCTCTATCATACCTGTAGCCTTTTCTAGCTACTGTGATTTGAAATTTAGTGAGTACATTTTATTGCAAAAGATGTACATGTCAGTACTTCAAATTTTACAATAGCCCTTTGTAGATCCACACTTAGTACAGCCTTCTGTGTAGAAATGAATCTCAAATAACTGTTTTTCAGATAGTTTTTCTTACACCTTACTATAGTTGTATCTTGAACTATCTGCATAGTATCTATCTTCTATTCATGTCTTCTTTCATTTAAAGAAGAGGCATATGAGTCAGAATAAAAAGCCTTTCTGAAAAATTAGGATATTTACTGCTTCACACTTTTTCCCGAAGTGCCTTCCTCTGAGATGGAAGAAATTCAAAAGGGTTTGATAAGTTTTGTCCAGTTTTATTTCCTTTCAGTTCCTGCAAGATACAGCACAGTTAATTCCCAAAAGGAAGCATAAGTGTCCCAAAACTGCTTGAAAGATATACAGCAATATCAATACATTCAATGAGTGCTTTTCATGAGACTGTTTTGCACACTCCACAAGCATACCCAAATGAAGTAGAAAGCCATATAACTTCTATGCTGACAATATTCACAGGCTTTTCCATGACTCATACTAAAGCTAACATATTGGACAGCCCTCTCTGGAGTTATTTTTAGCTTTTAGCAACTCCTGCAATTTCTTCCTGCAAGCTGAGCAAATTTCCACAAAGTCTCCACAGAGCAGAGGTTGAAAATATAAAAGCAAAACAGAAAAAAACCCAACCAAACAAACAAAAAAAGGAAGTGTTGAATCTTGCATAGCAGATATTATCACATAGCAGATACTCTTTAGCAAGAGAGAATGCTGTGGGGGTATCAAAAAATGACGTGTAATATGTTACCCATAATTGGTTTAGGGTTAAGAGCTCAGTTGCTGAGATGTTATGTTGTGGGGTTTTGGTGGGGTTTTTCTTTATTTGGGGGATAGTTCAATGACAGGCAACAGTCCAAATTAATGCATCCTAGTTTGGTCTTCATTTTTAAAAAAATCACAGATCCATAGAACGGTTTGGGTTGGAAGGGACCTCAAAGCTCATCTTGTTCCAACCCCCTGCCATGGGCAGGGATACCCTCCGCTAGACCAGGTGGCCCAAAGCCCCATCCAGCCTGGCCTTGAACACTGCCAGGGAGGGGACAGTCACAGCTTCTCTGGGAAGCCTGTGCTGGGGCCTCACAACCCTCACAATAAAGAATGTCTTCCTAATCCATAATCTACATCTACCCTTTTTCGGTTTAAACCCATTGCTCCTTGTTCTGTCACTGCCCTCCCTTTCAAACAGTCCCTCTCTGTGTTTCCTGTAGGCCCCTTCAGGTACTGGAAGGCCTTCCCAAAGCCTTTTTTTTCTCCAAGATGAATCAGCCCAACTGTCATAGCCTGTCTTCATATAAGAAAAAGACAAACATATTGTATAATGTTATTTTCAGAAAAAAAAATATAATCCTGATTAGATTTGGAGCATCCTTTGCAGTAAAATAATTATCATTGGCTTCACTGATTTGAACAGGATGACAAATATTCTTGCATGCTATCAAGGAACAAGTTCAGCAAGTAACATAGAGAAATGACTGAAGTAGTTGTTTTCTTGGCCTTGATACAGATTTCCTTCATAACATTGGAAAAATAGCTTTGTTTCTTATGCTGCCCAACTATGATGCAGATAGACTTTTTCTTGCAGTTCTAGGCTATTTCAGGTCTAAGATTTTTTGAAGTGAGTATTATATCTCTTTGTCAGAACAGAATAGTTCAGTTAGAAAGGGCCTATAACAATCACCTAGTCCAACTGCCTGACCAATTCAGGGCTGATGAAAAGTTAAAGTATATTATTAAAAGCATTGCCCAAATGCCTCTTAAATTACAACTTAAACACAAGCTTGGGACGTTGATCACCTCTCTAAGAAGTACGTTCCAGTGTTTGACCATCCTCTCAGAAAAGAAACGCTTCCTAATGTCAAATCCGAACTGCCCCTGATGCAGTTTTGAACCATTACGACATGTCTATGACTGGATATCAGGTTGTGGGGAATTGACTTTGTCTGGACACTAGGTGCCAACCAAAGGTGCTCTGTCACTCCCTCATCAGCTGGACAGGGGAGAGAAAACATAACTGTTTGTGGGTCAAGATAAGGACAGCGAGAGATTATTCATCAATTACTGTCAAAGGCAAAACAGATTCTACTCAAGGAAATGAAACTAATTTATTACCAACCCAATCAACATAGGATAATGAGAAATAAACCCAAATCTTATGCACACACCCCCATCATCTCTCCCTTCTTCCTGGGTCAAAATTCAGCCAAGATTTATCTAATTCCTCCCACAGAGCAGCATGGGGTGATGGAGAATGGAGGTTGTGGTCAGTTCATCATACATTGTCTTTTCTGCTTCTTCCTCCTCAGGGGAAGACTCCTCACACTCTTCCCCTGGTCTAATGTGGGGTCCCTCCCATTAGAAACAGTTCTCCACAAACATCTCCAATATGAGTCCTTCCCACAGACTGAGTCATCCAGTTGACACACCTGAGAGAATTCCATCAATAGGGACCTGGGCAAGCTTGAGGATTGGGCCCACCTGAAACTCTTGAGTTCCAACAAGGTCAAGTGCAAGGGCCTGTACATGTATCAGGGCAGCCCTTGGCATCAATACAGGCTGAGTGATTAAGGGATTGAGAGCTGCCCTATGTAGAAGCACTTGGGAATGTTAGTGGATGAAAAGATGGACACGGCTCATCTGTGTGCACTCACAATCCAGAAAGCCAGCTGTATCCTGGGCTGTATCAAAAGAAGTGTGACCAGAAGGTTGAGGGAGCTGATTCTGCCCCTTTATTCTTCTCTTGTGAGAGCCCATCTGGAGTCCAGCTCAGCTCTCCAGTACAAGACATGAAGCTATTGGAACAAGTCCAGAGGAGGGCCATGAAAATGACCACCAGGGTGGACCACCTCTCCTATGAAGAAAGGTTGAGAGTTGGGGTTGTTAAGCCTGGAGAAGGCTCTGGGGAGCTGTGGTCAACACACCCCAGACTGGTTGGCCCTCCTGGCTGCCAGGATACACTGCTGGCATGCACTGAGCCCACTGCCAGACAGATCCTTTCCCACAGGGCTGCTTCCCAGCCAGTCCTCTCCCATTCTGTACTTTTGCCTGGCATTGCTTTGTTCCAGGTACAGAATCTGGCATTTGGTCTTGTTATACTTCACACCATTCTGTGTGCCACTTTTTCATACACCTATCGCAGAAGGGTCATACAGTTCAGCACTTCTGCAGTATAACAGTTGTCAGGGTTTAACCCCATCTAGCTACCAAGTACCACACAGCTGCTTGCTCACCCCTCTTCCTCCAAGGGGATGGAGAGGAGAGTGGAAAAAACCTTGAGAGTTGAGACAGAGAGAGTTTAATAGGATAACAAATGAAGAGAATAATAATAATAGTAGTAAGAATAAAAATATCAATGTTAATAATAAAAGAAGTGATGCACAAAATTGCTCACCATATGCTAAAGAAAACCACCCTGATGCCCAGCCTGTTTCCAAACAGTGAATCTGCCTCCCAGATAGATTCCCCAGTTACATATGGAGCCTGATATCCTGTGACAGGGAATATCCCTTTGGCCAGTTTGGGTCAGCTGTCCTAACTGTGCTCTCCCAGCTTCTTGTGCACCTGGCAGGGCATGAGAAGCTGAAAAGTCTGTGACTTAGTGTATACACTACACTCACCTAGCCAAAAGTAAGAACATCGGTGTGTTGTCAACATTGTTGTCACACTAAAATTAAAAACCAGCACTATAACAGATATTAGAAATTAAATCTTCTCAGATGAAACCAGGACAACAGGACAGCAAAGATCTAGGCACAGATCAGATTTGGGAGGATCAAGGACTGAACGGAGGTGAGCTTTGCAGCCACACAGGTGGCTGCTGGCAGTGCAGGGGAGCAGGATGCACCCACAGGATGTCAAAAAAGGAACAATGTATGCCTTATTTACTAACCTCGCAGTGGCTGCAGGTGAAGATGCAAGGTCAACTCTAAGCACCTCACGTGAAACAAACCCCTTCCGCTTGAGCTGTACATTTGTGGAGGTGTGCACTGAGGCGGGATCTTTGCAGTGTGCTGCAAATGATAGTACATACAAGCCCAAGAAAAAGCACACTACAACACAAAACAGGTCCCACGCTCTTCTCAGAGTTCTGTTGTGACAGGGAAGGAAGAAGTGCTGCTGGTGTTACTGATGCAAAGGTGCGAGTGCTTACTTGTTAGAGCACTTCACTGAAAAGTTTCTCAGCAGTCCCACAGTGTCAGCCCTTTAGCTTCAGGATGCTGCTCTATTATCCCCAACTTCAAAATACTGTAAGTATGACCCACGATGTTATAGGGTCTCCCCAGAGCCTTCTCTTCTTCAGGCTGAACAAGCCCAACTGTCTCATCCTGTCTTCATAGCAGAGATGCTCCAGCCCTCTGATCATTTTCATGGCCCTCCTCTGGACTCACTCCAACAGCTCAATATGTTTCTTATGTTGGGGGAGCCCAGAGTTGGTCATAGTACTGCAAGATGGGGTCTCACCAGAGTAGAGGAGCAGAATCGCCTCCCTCCACCTGCTGGTCATGCTGCTCTTGGTGCAGCCGAGGATACAGTTGGTTTTCTGGGCTGCAAGTGTGCATTGCTGGCTCTTGTTGAACTTTACATCAACTAACATCCCCAAGACCTTCTTCTCAGGGTTGCTGTCAATCCATTCACTGCCCAGCCTGTAGTTATGCTAATGAACCATTTCCCTGTGTGCAGAAACCCTAGGACCTCAGGAAAGCCAAGATTGCCTGTCCTGTGTTTGCACCATACAGGTAGAATAAATTCAAGCCAGCTCACATCAAAATGCCTTGGAGCAGGGCTTACTCCCTGGTGCAGCACACAAAGGTTATTTGAAGGTGTCTTCTGTTTGCTTCTGGTTCTACACATGGGATTTCCTTTTAACCCCAGAAGATTGTGTCTGGGGAAGGAGACTGAGCTGGCTGTATGCTAAAGGCAAGACTCAATCCCCTCGAAACATCAAACCTCCAGTCTTGAAGGGGTTAGTATCCACATCAGTGTCACACTTAATATTTGGAAATCATTTTGCAAGTGGCTGTTCAGCACTGAACAATGAGGGTCTTCACACAGATGATAGAGCCTCTGATAAGTACATTTCATTAACTTGTCTACACTTATTCTGACACTGGGACACAGGAATTGAAAGAAAAATAAACCTATGGATCAATATTTGCTTACATGGTCTAACCAACTACTGTGTTTCTGAGAGGTTCATTTTTCTGTCCTGCAAGTTAATTAACATGGAATAGAAAAAAAAATAGCTATATTCATCACACTAGTCATGCTCCTGCTGACAGCAATACAGGTTTTATATTCAGCAGGAACAATCTCTGTGCCTAAAAACTTTCCCTGTAAAGTTAGAAAACATCTTTTGCCTGTTGTTGTGCAATGTATTTCAGAGTGCCTGATGTCTTAATTTATAATTCGAGAAAGCCATAAAGACCATCATGTGAACTTCTCTGCACCAGCATTAGTGTGTGTTTTGGGCATGATTTTGTTAAATCACAGAATCATCACAGAATGTTAGGGGTTGGAAGGGACCTCAAAAGATCATTCATTATAGAAGCTAATGATGCTTTTCTTGGATAATGTAATTGTATTCAGAGCCCAGAGGGTTATGATAAGTGTTGCAAAGTCTAGCTGGAGGCCTGCAGCCAGTCATGTGCCCCAAGGGTCAGTCCTGGGTCTGGCCTTATTCAACATACTCGTCAGTGACCTGGATGAGGGGATAGCTTGCACCCTCAGCGAGTTTGCTGATGATACAGAACTGGAAGGAGTGGCTAACACACCAGAAGTCTGTGTTGCCATCCAGTGAGATCTGGACAGGCTGGAGAATTAGGTGAAGAGGAACCTAATGAAGTTTAATAAGGGCAAGTGTTGGGTCCTGCACCTAGGGAGGAATAACCTCAGGCACTAGCACAGGTCAAGGGTTGACCGTCTGGGAAGCAGCTCTGTAGAGAAGGACCTGGGAGTCTGGTGGACAACAAGCCTTCCATGAGCTAGCAATGTACCCTCCTGGCCAAGAAGGCCAACGGTATCCTGGGGTGCATTAAGAAGACCATAGCCAGCAGGTTGAGGGATGTTATTGTCCCCTACTAGTCTGCCCTGATGAGGCCACATCTGGAGTGTTGTGTCCAGTTCTGTGCTCCTCATTTCAAGAAGGACAGGGTGCTACTGGAGAGAGTCCAGGGGAGGGCTACCAGGACGAGTAGGGGACTGAATAATCTGTTGTATGAGGAAAGGCTGAGAGAGCTGTGTCTCTTTAGCCTGGAGAAGACCAAGAGGGAATCTGGCTAATGCTTATAAATACCTAAAGCCTGGATGTCTAGAGGAAGGGGTCAGATACTTCTTAGTGGTGCCCAGTAACAGGACAAGGAGCAATGGACACAAAGGGGAACACAGGAAGTTCCATCTCAATATGAAGAAAAATGTCTTCTATTTAAGAGTGGCAGAGCACTGGAACAGGCTGCCAAGAGAGGTTGTGGAGTCTCCTTCCCTGGAGAGATTCAAAACCAGCCTGGATGTGATCCTGTGCAACCTGCTCTAGGTGATCTTGCTTTAGCAGGGGGGTTGGACTTTATGGTCTCCAGAGATCCCTTCCAACCCCCACCAGTCTGCGATTCTGTGATTCTCTGTGTGTTTTGCTTGTTTTGTTGTTTGGTTGGGGTTTTTTTAATGAAGGTACTCACTGGTGCTTCTGGCCTTAATAACTGACCCATAAACATGAGCTCCACAGATGGATATGGTATATGGTTATGGACAGATGAAGGAGACCGTTGCTCAAGTAAGCAGTTACACATGTGGAAGCAACAGAACTACTTGAGTGCTTAATGCTTTGCATTTGCTTAGGTGAAACAAGAACCAAAGCACCTGCATAAATTCAGCTCATGGATTGCTCCGCTTTCTGAGATAATACCATTTAATATGTTGAGAAAAGATATTCTAGAAACTCTTCCTTCACTGCTCTGATGCTGATGGGCTATGTGGAAAGATGTGAAGATGTCTACTAACTGTTATTTGTGCTTTCTCTAGGATTTACAAAAGACAGTAACAGCTAGGCTAAGTTCACAGTTAGCACAAACACCTGACCAGACCAGTCTAGAGATGGGATTTAAGGTGTGTGTTTACATGCTCCTGACCACCCTTGGAGTTTAAATTGACCCCAACTCAATCAAGGTGTTCCCACAGCAGGCTAACCTTGACTAAAGTGGGTTTGATCCAAGATGGGCTATTAGATGTGGGCTGAATCCAAGTCTAACAGCCAAATGGTAGGATTTCCAATAGTCATGCAGTTAGTTATGACATGGGTAGCCTGATCTTGATGTCACTAAGAGGTTACAGTCAAAACTACTGGGATCTGAGGCAACCTGGAGAAGAAATTAAAAGAAACCCAAGGATGAGTGGAGGTCAAGGGAACATTTCTGAGAAATAAAGAATCAGCTCCTATACTTTCATGTATGTGACTAAAACACCTCAGTAATACTGAAACTGGTGTTTGGTGTGATGTATAGCTGAGTAGTATCTTTAATCAGTAGAAGCTAGACTTAAATATATTTTGGTTCATGGATTATTGCTGGACCATGTAAGTTGAAAAGATAGGTTTTCTGCTGCCAAGATTTATGACTCATCCAAAGCCAGCAGAATAGATAAATTGATGTGTGCCTTATCTACAGCAAAGGAAGATATTGGGATGAATTCCCAAACAGGTGGTTATGTGAACGATGCAAAAGCCAAGATGTATGTACACACTGAAGGAAAAGCAGGTTGGTTTTGGCTCAGATTCAGCAAAGCCCCTCCCACTAGTAAGAAGTAGTTACTATGAAACAGATGTAGTGACGGGAAAATAAAGTAATTACTTGGAATCCAGCCCAATTATTTTCTGTGTGTTCTGATATTCTACGTGTACCAGGAACGCAATGGTAGTGACACAAATGTGATAACACTTTATCTCAGCCTCAGTCAGATGGGGCCCATGCACACAGAAAAGGAGCGGAAAAGCATGAAGCAAGGACTTTCTTATTCTCCTTTTTAGATCAACCACAGAAGTCTGTAGGTGTCAAACCTCATGTTTTTTCAACCAACCTGATATTCTCATTATTTTTTCTTTCCATTTGAGAATAGAAACACTCTGGCAGTTTCAAAAGACAAATGTGCTCATTTGCATAGTTTAAGCAGCATGTACTAGTAAGTATTTTCAGTACATTTTCATAGAAAACATAAAACTTACAACTAAGAGAAACAGAACCCTTTCCCATCATAGGTTAATTTATTAATACTTTGCTTAAGTAGAATCAAAACAGGAGAATCCGTTATGGCCAGATTCTGAAATGGCCTATGTCACATTCAGTTTAAGCAATTTTTACTAGAGCGTTTTTTCATGCAATTACATGCAGATATTTCAGTGCTGAAACAAGAGGGTTTGGGTGCAGCTGCAAACCCTAACATTTCTCACAATCAGGGAGAAATCATGAATACGAATTTGAATTTGCAAAAATAACTGAACAAATTCAGTCCTAGTTGGAGTTAGGTATTGTTGGACAAACAGGAACTAATGGAGAATGCATCAAAAGGGACGGCCTTGATCTGTGTCATTTCTTGTAACAGACAATCCTTACTAAAATTTCCTTACTTGCTTATGTCACCCTGCCATTTGTAGCACGGAACCTGAGTTTTCACAGTATGCCAAGGAGCAGATTTCCACGCAGATCCTGGCACTCCTTCAAGGTGACTGTGCCAAAATGTTGGTTTGTTCTTCAAATAAAAGTTTGTTGGTAAGAACTCATTGTCCATCAAAGAGATATTACCCAACTAGTCCCATCAACATGACATGTTGCCTCTACATGAAGAAGCATGTCCCAGCTTTGGCCAGAGGTGAAGGACTACACAGCAGGAAGAGCCTGAAATTTGCTGCTTGTTTTTGCACTGTCCCCACTGCAAACTCCTAACTTGCTGGGCAAGCCCTCTATTATAGACATCTGTGTCTGCTTCCAGGTTTCTAGAGGAGCACAGCCCTGGATCATGCTCTTGGATGGATCAGGAAGCTGCAAAGAGGGACACAGAGGAAAAACTACCTCTCCTATAAAGACAGGCTGAGAGAATTGGGTTTGCTCAGTCTAGAGAAGAGAGGGCTCCAGGGAGACCTTATACTGGCTTTCCAGTACCTGAAGGAGCCTACAGGGAAAATGGGGAGGGACCATTTGTCAGGGAGTGCATTGATAAGACAAGGGGTATTGGGTTTAAACTGAAAGAAGGTATATTTAGTTTAGATATTAGGAAGAAATTCTTCCCTGTTAGGGTAGTGAGGCACTGGAACAGGTTGCCCAGAGGAGCAGTAGCTGCCCCCTCCTTGGCAGTGTTCAAGGCCAGGTTGGATGGGGCTTTGGGCAACCTCGTCTAGTGGAGGGTGTCCCTGCCTATGGTGGTGGGGGGGTTGAAACAAGATGATTTTTGAGGTTCTCCCCAGTGCAAACCTTTCCCTGACTCTATAAAACCAGAGCAATTCCGTACTTCTTATGATCTTGCCAAGACAGCCAGCATATTGTTACCAGGTCTGCATTTGCTGGCCACATGCCATGACTCTGTGCGTCACCCTTCTGCACTCCTAAGTGGGAGATTTCTACAGTTCATATCGCAAAGCATCTTTCTGGACCCTCCTACTCTTCCACTGAAGCTACATCAACCTGACCTGGTTAAGCCACAGAATGCATCTCATTACATGTGCTGCTGAAGCAGGTACAATTCAAGGCCTCTTGCTGATCCTTGCATACAATATCTTCCTTGTAATTCCCCCGATGGAGGATTCTGGCTATTAAATTAACAGGTGTGAATGGCACAGCAAGACCGGGACAAGGAAAGGCAGAGCTGTTGCTAGATAAAAATGCAAATTATAATTTAAATGCATTTTCTTTTCAGTACATTGCATTGCTTCTTGCTGTGTTTTATAGGAAGCAATTTAAAGTAAAACAAGATTCTAGCAATTGCAGAAAAAAAGATGTACAGGGAAGCTCATTATACCTGAATGGTATAAATGCACACGATCTTCAATAACTCATTAACAACACGGTCATACTGTTTATTTTTTATTGCAGTTGTGATTTTTAGGATTAGGCCTATCAATATTTATTCATGTTTAACAGAAGGCAAACATCCGGTCAGTCCTGGCAAATGCTATCCACTGAACAGCAATTTCATTACACTTCAGTCGCAGGACAAACAAGGGTTCAGTTTCTAATAGGAAGAAGAAAGTACAACAAGGGGGAGAGTCAGTAAAAATGTGACTAATGACCTAATAACTCATCTATTACAAAAGACATATGAAGTTCTCAGAGATCCCAGTTATCTCCTGTTCATGTCACTGCTCCTTGCATGGAGTCAGACTGAGCTTTTGCTACAAATGGGGACTGGATGTGGGACTGTTGTTTCACAGTTCAGGCAAAACCATCAATAGAAACCGAGGGAGACTGTACTGCCAACAGCCATTTCTAGGTGAGGTGCTTCTTTCAGATAACCCATCTTGGTGTTGCTCAAAGGGGTTGAATTACTGCAAACTAATTTTGATCTTTTCAGTGGCATTTCTTGAAAGACTGTACAGGAAAAACCCTGAAATTCTCTTGCCCCTTTCTCTGTAGAGTCCAATATCCATGCTCAGGAACTCTGATCTAATGAAAAGCTCTAAGTGTGACTACATAATATCAAAGCTAAACAGCCTATATCAGGTGGACCCTGCTGAATATGAGACAGAAGGAAGATTTGAGGGGTGTTCTGTGGTCTCAGCAGTCTGTACAACTCTTTGTTATGTATCTACATAGCATATAAGAGATTACCAGTGAATTTATCCTCGCAGCACTCCAGGAAGTGGCAAAGAGCTGTGAAAAGAGAAGAGATTAAATGACCTGGTGAAAAGGAATTTCTAGGGAAACCTTTCTGGCCAGGTGACATAGGCATATGTTTGATTCTAATTTGACTTTGGGGGTTTAAAGAGCCTTAATATGGTAGAATTCCATAAATAGTAATATACAAAGTACAGACCACTAATAAATAATAATTTTAAAATTAATTAATTATTTTGGGGGATTTCCTAATATTGTTTCTCTGTCTTGCAGAAACTGTACACTACTCAGGGCAGACACTACTTACAGTCCGTTGCGTGGATTTTACTGAGTAGGAAAACTCATGAAAAAGAAAAGTCGTGTCTTCACTTACTATTTCAACTATCGAAAGTACTCAGGGAGGACACAATAATGTGAACTCTGACATTAGAGTAAGGAAAAAATAAAGCTTTTTTTATACATTTATTTTACTCTTGGGTTAATTTTGACCACATGAAAGAAAGTATTTGCATGTGATAGATGAACTCGTTGCCACTCTTGTTAATATACTACTGTTTCATGATTTATATTTTTTTTTGTTTTGTTTTAGTATTCCTTTAGACACTGTTACTGTTTACTTAGCAGAACATTAATAGCACCAGGATATTTATCATATAGGAAGTGGCTAATGAAATCGGCTTCATCTGTAAGTGGATGTTTATGTTTCTAGGCTGCACTGCATTGCTTATGCAGGATTTAGGGGAAAATGGTAGGGTTTTGTTAGTGACTAATAATAAGATGAAAGTTAAATAGCATTTAATATGTAGTAGTAATATTATCATTATTGGTTTTATTATTTAAATTTGTATTACATTAGGACTCCCTTGGGCTTCAGATGATGCTTGAACCAGCTCGTGTTGCTGAAAGACATAAGAATGAGACAAAGTATTTTGACAGTGATGGGAACAGGGGACTGGAACCAGAATTGTCCAGCTCTTCAAATAAGCTGATTCACTGCCTACTGGTTCCCTACAGTGAACCCTCCTGCAAGTAGCCCTTTGGCTCTGCCAGGTCTCCTTAAACTAATGGAGCTTATAAATTTTTTTGTACATCGAGTGCTTATATTCAACAGTTAATCCAGGGCCAAGATGTGTCTCCTACTCTGATGTTTTTAGAAGTGCTCTACTCAATCCAAATGTCACAATTTTTAAGCATAACATCTATAGCTTCTGGGGAGTTTTGCAGTTGTCTGTTGTGTAAGAACTGGACCCCATGGTTTGAACACCAGTGGATTTGAGGGATTTCCTTTTGAAAAGCACAACAGCCTTTGTAATTTATAAAACAAGTCAGGCATTTGAAAACTACATTTTCCTTCTTCCTTTGTAAGTCAAGGCCTGAGCTCAGTATGTGAGGTTTTCCTTCCTTTCTTGCAAAAAGCTCAAAGTTGTACATCCTTGTTGCAAGGACATGTGAGAGCTGCCAGATTGCATCACAACAGGGACAGGCATGAGCACAGAAACAAGATCCCGGAAGAGCTGGGGAGATGCACTGGTCTTTGGCCGTCCTTCCCCAATCCTAGGCTTGTTCTTCACTAAGAAGGATGAGTATTAATGACTCCCACTGATAAAGTACATAGGTTTTGGTCAGGATGCGTGCATGTGCTTGTGGAATTAGGGCCAGGATGCCACTGACTGATGTCCAGGGATTTACCCTTTTTTCTTTTTGTATGGTAAAAAAATTTTGCAGGTTGAAATCACCAGAAAATCGAGTCAGCCTGACTGTGTTAATACAATGGGAAGGAAAGTATAACACCATAGGAAAATAGTTCCCTTTACTAGTTGCTTCTAAAGAATGAAGTGCAAATTCCAAAGGCAGTTTATCCTTCTTTATTTTTCACTTCCCCAGAAATCCCTCGGACTATAGAACATAACTCAGAAATGCCAAATCCAACCTCTCCTGCACCCCTGCAACTACCTGCGAAGTCAGTAGGAGTCATGGGTGCACAAGGAACCAAGTGCCCTGTTAATGTACTGCAATTTTTAGCCATTATTAAACGTAAATCTCTCTAGCATCAATATTTATTCCTGCTAAATATGAAGAATGTTTAGCCTTATGAGTCACCAGTTCTTTTCCAGTTAGCGCTTGCTCTACCATTTCCACCCTTGAATGGAACTACAGATTTATACACGATACCAGCGCACAAAGTCAACTGTTAGGAAGAGGCAACCACAGACTAACAACCGGGGAGATAACAATGTGTATCTGTCAGAGCCAGCGTGCTCCGATGTTGTCGTTTTCTCTGCTGTTGGTTTTGCAGCAGGCTTGAGCGGCAAATCACAAAGTGCGTGAATAGCTACGTCGGGATTTGCTTGCAATTTGTTCCATGCAGGCTCGAGGTTGCCATGGGAGACAGGAAGCATTTTTCAGGCACTCCCACAGCAATAAACTGTGCCACTTGGTTAACGAGTAGCAGCACGCAGGGTTTTGTTTAACAGCAGGTCTATGAGCTGACCAGCAAAAGTAGTGGGGGTGGGGGAGAAAGGTTTTCCCCCCACTTTTGCTTCCTACTTTGGGAGCAACTCAGGGCCCTGCTGAGGACAGGGTGATCTGCCGTTTGATGTGAGGCAGTAGGTTTACTCTAGCTTCTAGTGGATACAAAACAAAGCCTGCACAATAAAACCGCACATTGTCATGTGCCACAGTAGTCCTCAGGCTGTAAAGGTGTTAAGAAGATGCTTGAGAAGAAGCAGAAATCCAACAGCCAATTCGTATTCTTCACATGTGTTATTTGGTGAGAGGTCACCAGCAGAAAAAAAAAATGCTCTTGGTCTGATGGTAGCACAGCTCAGTGGCTGCCATCCCAAAGTGAAGGTCTGCTGTGCTAAAACATCTTCTTCCACTCAGAAAGAGCGGTTTCTGGGATGAACAGCCTATTACAGTGTTTCTGTACCTCTGCATGGTGTCTGTGCAAAGGTGCTGAGAGTGTTCCCTTGAGCAGAGAGGATACCTCATGTCAGAAGGCAACACTGAAAAGTGACGATTACGGACTGAAAAAGTAGAAGGTGAAACAGGAGCAGGTAGCAGAAGTTGTTGGTTGTCTTTACTGAGGGACTGAGAAGTGGCTGAAGAACAGAGGAAGCAAAAGATGAAAAAAAAAGCTGAGAAACTTGACATCTTAGCTCAAAGATCACTTCTTGTAAGGGCACTGTGAAATCTGTATGGAAAGACACAGTTCCCAAGCCAGAGGGACAGATGCAGAGGTCCTACAGCTATCACAAATCTCTCACTTCCTAAAGAGGTCCCCAAAGGTAGAAATAAATGCTCACAAGCAGGAAATCTCATCTTGCTATTGTCTTTATACAGACAAAGGCATCACTTTCCCAGGTCAAGACAATATGCCTTGAAGAATTAAAGAATCTTCTCTTACATTATCTTTTTATAATCCTCTTCCTTTTCTAGGCTCCTCCCTTACTTGCCAGACACTTTTCTTGCCTGATGGTCCATGTATTCTCATATGTCCACTACCAATAAAATAGGGTTTCCTGTCCCAGAAGAATGGTCTTAAATGGGTATTTCAATACCTGGACAATGCTACTGAAGACAATAGATTAACATCATTTATTGCCCAGCCCTTACTATGTTGCTCTATAATGACTAAATACAGAACCCTACTTTTAAGAATATGTCCATTTTGAATGATCTTTCCACCCAACAGTGAGGAGATTGTATGACAACCATATCCTTCATCTACAGAAGAGAACTGGAGAGCAGTGTAGGAAAGGAGAGAAATGCCGGGTACTTAATTCTGAGTATCTATCAAGACTGGAAATCAAGAACAGACTTTGGTTTTCACCTGGATAATTTACATCAATTAAACTTCTCGTAGTGAAAAGATTTAATGAATGAAAATCCAGACAGCTAATTAACATGTCAAAGGCAACAGCAGAACAGCAGGCAAACAGCCCCCTGGAGATAACACCTCTACTTAGAGCATAAAGTTTTGTCCTTTCATGCTATTCCTTATTCACACCTACATACCAACAGGCACCACATTGCCTTCTCACAGCTGATATATATTCCCAGGAGGTAACAGCACCAAGATCCCAAGTGCCGCTTCTACTTCTAATAGGAGGCATAGTAGCTCTGGGTCTCAGGGAAATCCCTGTCGGTTAGCCACTGTGGAACACAGCTGAGAACTTTCTAGCAAATTCTTCATTACAAGCTGAATCTAGATTTTGGGCAAGAAATCTCAGTCAGAGAATTGAAAAGTCACAACGTGCTTTAAGATTTTCCAACCCTCTTGTTTTAGAAACCTCCGAAACCTTTCACAGGGAGACGCTAACTTCTAGGTAGAGGGGTTTTTTTTTCATGGAAAAGACTTGTTCTTCAGAGTAATCCTTGGTTCAACCTAAAAAAACACTGTTCCACTCTAGAGATGGAAGAATCACACTGAAGTTGCACAAGAGTGTCACAGAGCTGCGAAAAAATAAACTGATGCTGAGTTCATTGTGTTCAACATCCCATCACACTCGGCAGCCACTGCAGTTCCCTTGCTCTATCTGTGCACTTAATTCCCACTGAGACATATGAGTTCAAGACACATACGGAAAAAAAAATAGCCCCTCTTCTTTGTGGACCAGATTAGAGGCTTTTTGCCTCATCATCAAAGAGAGGCTGTTTCTTCTCCTTTGCTAACAATAGACCTGGTGGGCTATGGACTGCAGTTAATCTGCTCTGACTGCTTGGTTGTGTGGGAGCACACACAGGCATGATGCCCTCCTTCCTGCATGGTGATTTTAACACAGTGAGGCCAAGAATAAGTGTTTATACAACACTGACTTACAAAGGTTTTCAGTGTTTTATTTTTATTTTGAGGAAGACACTAAACTGGCACCAAAGGCTGTAGCATATTTAGTCAATTAAAGGTACCAGGAGGAGAGTTTCTTTTTCCAGAATCCACTAAAAATTTAATGAAAATGAGACCACAAGAAGTGAATAGTCTTCAGAAAACTAAATAGTGGGGAACAACTGAACTGAATGGAAGGACAAAGCAAAGCCAGCTGAGTTCAGGAGTATGACTGCCCCTGGGGCTGCATAGGACAATCACTCAGCCTCCTGGGTTGGTGGAGAGAAACTTCCATGTCCAAACAGGCAATGAAGAGGAGGGACAAACTGTCTTCTGAAGGTGCCTCTCTGTCCACTGGAGATGCAGTCTGCAGGATCAGCTTAGATTATTCCCTCTCATTTAGTTTATGTTTTCATTTTACAATTTATTGGGCAAGAAGTTTTATTTATTGCTTTATAACATAATCAAAGTTCATGTGATATTTCCCTTTTTCCTTCCTTGTCCTCTGTATCAGGGGCAAAATCTGTTTTGCTCTGCCAACAGGATATTCAATGAATCCACTACTGTATTATTATATTATTTTTTCAGTCAAGAATTCCATTGCCCAACAGTGACTAGTCCTGTTTCACAGTTTTCCGCAAATTCCATAAATTGCATCAAAGTTTCATCATTTCCTAGTTCAGGTTTTCTCAGAAACATTACTCATCATTGGAGAATGTTCTGGTCATTAAGAAGGTTAAGAGATAATATTTTCTTACATTTTTGTGGCTGTTTTCTCTTTTGGAGAGAAAATATTATGGGAGAGGAAGCTTCCTTGATCCCTGCTGATTGCAGTTGCTCAGCTTTCCTGTCTTTCTCCACTTCTTGCTCTCACAATTTTTTCAATTCAAATTTTAAAAGAAGTTGCTTTACCCACCCTACCCCCCCAAAAAAACCCCACAACCCAATAACAACAACAAAAAAAGCTTAAAGCCTCAAAAATATTTTCCGAAGAAGTTCATTGGAAAGCCTAAAGGGATAAACCCTCCTTTGTCCTTTTAGTACTCAAGGTCAAACAAAGAGGCAGGAAGGTGATGGAGAGTTGTGAGCATACTCTGAGGTCCTTCCATGGGTTTTGAAAGAACATTCTATCATTTGAGCCACTGCTGACCCCAGAAAGAAGAAGTTACAGGAGGAAATGAACTGTGTTTGCCTGCAGCAGCTGGACACCAGGGAGGAGCACTGCTACGCAGCTTATTTATCTAAGCAAGCTGTGGAGCTTGACTGCTGTTAAAGAGCTTTCTTTCCTCTCCAACTTACACTGCTAGTCTTGTCCTCAATAATACTCTCCCTCCCCCCACCCCCCCTTTTTTTTAAAGGAATATGATTTGTTATCAGAGGATCCATAACAGAGAAATATCTCCCCTTGAGCTTTCCCTCCCACCCTTCATGCCAATGTCTTAGTCTTGCTCCTTTTTCTCTTGCTTCTCTTGCTGGCTCTTCTCCCATGCCTTGCAGCCAGTACCTTTGAAGAAAAATTCATCCTTCTCCACCTTGCTGGTTCCCCTGGCTGTTTCTCCTGCTGTATAATGGTGCCTTCACTCTGAGGCCTCCTCTCCTTCAGTGAACTCTGGTTGTCTTCACGTACCCTCATTACTCTGGGCCATTCTATCATCTTCCAGTTGCAAAGCTTTCCCCATGCAAGGAATGTGGGCTTAGATGGTGTAAGCGGATGTCATGGAGCCTGGATGCAGCACAGGGTGCGATACAGTATGGACACTGGCTGTGCAGCTCTCTCATTATGAACCTCGGGGAGCTTGTCCCACTCTAGGGCTGCTGTAATTCTCCCATCAGAATTGCTGTTCAATGTGTGACACAAGAACTAGGCCACACTGGCTCAGAGGACTCCTGCAAGCCCTTTTCTGCTGTCAGAAATGTCTTTTACAGTCTCCCACCCCATGTCTCCACTCCATATGGGTCCTGCTCTTCATTGCCATCAGGGTTTTCTACATGTGTCCTTACCTCCATCCTGTCTCCTTAATGCCCACTTTCACCCCTTGTGACAGGGGGCTTTTGTATGCGTTCCCCACGCTATACCTGCCCCGACCCCTCTCCCACTTTTCCCCTACTCTCACTTGCATTTCTCCTTCCAGTTTATATCTCATATTCCCTTACAGTCTCATGTCTGCCGTCAAAACACCTCCAGCCAGACTTTTACCTCACACAGCATGGTTCTGCCAACCTTCTACTTCTTCCCTTCTCCGTCATTCCTTGTGTGACCCTAGATATCCTTCTCCTTTTCTCAAGGAACTTCTATCACTAATTCCAATTTGTCATCCCTCTCCTACATGCAGATACAGTTCCTCATTCCCTCCTTGTAAAATGTTTTTTATTTTCTTAGGGTTCCAGGATTCAGGTCCTGTTCCTAGGTAGTCTGTAACACGCTTAACACTAATGTGGTCAAGCAGCTTCAGAAAAGGGACAAAGCAAGTTTATTCAACTCACAGCATCAGAAAAAATGGGATCTTGATTTTCCTCTGAAACAGGCTTTTCTAGGGTTCTGATTTGCACCCTTTTTGACAAGGTTGCTGATGCTAAAGAATTTTACTGATGCTAAAGAATCTCTTGACATTTTGGAATGGAAAATTACTGTGCTAAAGTCAGACAAAACCCTGTGAATTATCTATTTTTTATGCCAGTGTCCTAGGCATCTGAGTGGAAAGCAGAAGCGCAGCTGGCAACTCGATGGCTGTTTAGGTGGAAAATATGAGTCCTCTCTTAATCCCATAAGAGCAAACTCATAAAAAGACTCACCTTAGTCCTCAAGTGCATTTGACACTACTGGAATTGGCTTTGTGACTGTGCATGATCAGAAGGTTCACTCCCACCTTAGTACCTGTAGATAATACCTTACCTAAACCATTGTGGCACCAGAAATCTAAACAGCAAAGCTCATCAGTAGCCTTCACCTTCATTTAGAAACAAAGGAAGAAGAGGAGGTATTGTTCCTCTGTTGCATGATGGCTTCTTTTTTGCTTTCCAAAGAAGTGTTTGCATGCATCCCTGGGGTGCATCCTGCCTGGGCTTCCTCCATGGAGCCCCCATATCCATTATTTCTAGTTTCTCAGGTGCCACATATGTATGCCAAGTTTTAAATCATGAAGATTAGGGATGTCGGCACTACGAGTGCCAAATGGGAAAAAATCAAGATTAAGGGCTTATTCAACAGTCTGAAAAACTCAAGCACTTTTGAAATCTCCAGGTGTGTTGGCTTCACATTTTCAACTCAAATTTTTTTCAAAAACACTTTGTTCCTGGAGCTGAGGCTCTACAACATTCTTCAAACTTTATTTATGGTAGGAATTATTTACCTGAATGTTTCTCTTGGAAAGGATAAAATTAATCTGGAAAGGACCTTGAGTGTCAGAACACTCCTCCTGTTTTAGGGCAAGATCAACTTTACCCAGATTGTAAGGATGAAATTTTTCACCCAAGCTGAGGTATGTTCAACAAAGATGTCTACATTTAAAATGATCCCAGATTAGTTTAAGGACCTGTAATCTGCGTGGCACATAAAGGACAAGTGGTCCACCCAAAACCCCATGTCTACCTTAGGATGCAACAGATCACTATCAGGACCCACTGACTGTATTTAGTAAATTTCCACAGATGTGGCTGGGAACTGGGGGAGAAAAAAAGGAAAAAAAAAAACCCTCTACCTTGTAGAGTTTAAAGTTACGGAAAACAAACCATATCCCAGGTGTTTAGATGTATGTAAACTACTTATCTGGTTGCAGTGCAGCTGGTGAAGCCTTGGCTGGTAGAGTTTAGTATGCAATTTGTCCATCCAGATGTAGACACCAATGTTGTGATTATATGGTCACACCCAAAGTTCTACTGACCAACCAGTTCTCCACTGCTCTAAAGGGCAGACTGCTTTGATGTCAAAGCCAACACTGCTTCCAAAATCTTTAGTTGTTGGTAAGGGTTCTCACATTAACTCCATGCAATTCGTGTTACCACTTCATTCCTTTCACCTGTTTCTTCACCAACACTGCCAATGGAAAGTTGCATATAAAATTATCTATTTCCTACTACTAATAAATATTTGGTTCCATTTTGTGAGGAAGCAGGACGCACATTGCCTGCGAAAAGCTATGAGTAAAGTTCTCTGAACAGAAGGTCTCCAGAATCAGGCACAGATGCTCTAGACCATAACTTGGAATGTTAAATAGAAACAATTGATAAATATGTCTACATCCTTTTTATCTGGACAATCCAGTTGGATTACACAGTAAAATTGCAACAAGATAATTTGAAAAGGAAAATTGATCAGAATGCTGCTTTGTTGGGTCGTTGTGGGGTTTTTCTGTTTTTATTTTCCTAGCCTTTTATTTTGCAGCTTGTTGGGCATTGTTTTTTTTTTAATGGAAACTAACTAGATTAGGTCTGCATTTAGGAAAGCTTTTAAACACATGCTTAATTTAAAAAAAATGCAACTATTCTCCTTTAAATCTATGAGCCATCTGCTTAAATATTTCTTGGCCTGGTTCTGCAATCCATGACACAGATGGACTAACAGTGGTAGCAAGTTTCAAGATGTCATAATGACAAAAAGGCTTCCATTGTATCGTTAATCTATCTAGATATCTATATGGCATCTCTATGAAAATTTCAGTACCTGTCTTAAACTAGCCAAGAGTGAGGTCATATTATTTCCCTGAATCAAGCCTCATTATTGGTTCTTCATTATTGGCCTTCCAGGGCAGTTAGCTAAGCCACCCTAAATAATTGCAGGAACACACTGCATCCACTGCAAAAAACATAGCTGAGCCCACCACTGCAAGCTTCTTGATACAAACTCTCTGGCTTTGTACTGAAGGAAGAGGAGAGTCTGTCAAAGGCATGTTTGCTACTCAGCTAATGACAACAAGGATTTGGGGACAAGACCTTCTTAAACTACTTCAGCCCCAAGAAGCCGTCTCTTTTGGTCCTACATGCCACATCCCCCATGTTTCCTGAAAAGTTCTTGCTCTTCCCACCCCAAAAGTCTGTTGACTATAAATCATCCCATAGATCACTAGTTATCTGGCTTCACATTCATAACACAACAAATATTTCCCCTCCAGTGTCAAGTCATTCAGGCTCCACAGGGGATAATTCCTGAAGGAAAGCAGCGATCTTTGAGACAGAGGTTGCTTTCCATTCCACAAAGGAGAAGGGATTGTTAATCATGCAACTATTTAGAAGTCACTCCCAAGATGTGC
>VZTU01030335.1:34122-177476 GCA_013400835.1 Zapornia atra
AGGACTGAGGGCTAATAAAAAAATACTGAAAAATTAACACCTCAACTCAACATGTCAGACAGTACCTCTAAAATCAAGCCTATCTGTGGGGAGACAATGACACACCACCAACAAACAAGCCAATAGACATAGATTTTGGTGGAAATTTATAAAAAGAAACTGCTAATAGAATATTGCCTTTGGAATCACACTTCATGCCCACATCCAGTTTCTAGTTGCATGACTGAAGATCTTTGTGGCAGTCACAGATCTTGATCATTCATAGTCATGTTTTTCCACATCAACTTGTTTGGCATATAACCACACCTCCCAGGAGATGGTAGTCCCTTCCCTTGGAAGAACGTAGTGCATCATTTAACAGCCAGTTATATAACATGCAGCTAGCTCAACTTTTTACCTGTGTTTAGGGTGAAGACAAGAGCTGATATACCTGCATTTTTCAAAAGGTAGTTATTCCGTTTTTTCAACTAATTTCAAGCAAGAGACTGCCAACTTCCTGCTGGCATTCTGGTGTGTGTCCTCACCAAAATAACCATGAACTTGAGTGTCCTGTAACAGGGTAGGCAGCTATAAAGGTTTCTGGCACTGGAGTATCCAAGCACATTGTAAATATTAATGGAGTTATCCTTCCAACACTGCTATGAGGCTTTATTACCCCCATTTTGCAAACAGAGAATTGAATTTCAAAGTCACTTGCCCAAGGCAACACAGGAATTTTGTACTGGTTCCAGGACTGAGCCCACATTTCTTAAGTCCTCATCCAAAGCGTCTTTTCTCTTCTACCCACTTATATGAGACAAAAAAGCAATTTTTGTGCCTCAGTGTTTTCTGCTGGCCTGGTTCTAAGCTATATTCTCACACATGTGATCATAAAAGATGCCAAATTGAGCTGTTACTTTGTGATGAGATAGTGCTTCCATATGAGGGTACCAAGATTTAATTTGCAGTCTTGCTCTCTCCTTGGCTGTCAGTAAGCACAGCCCCTGCAGAAAAAAAGGAGTGCTGTGTGTTGCACAAGCTACAGTGATTACTCTGGATGATTAAGAAGTGGTATGAATACATTCCATGGATGAACTATCCAATCTTCCTTAGCCAGAGGGATAGAAACTAAAATCCTGGACCTAGCTAGGGAATTCAAGAGTATCTGGGGAGAAAAAAATAACACCACTGGTTTGCATTTCTTTGGCCTTTCTTTGAGTGCACTGACCAAATATGCAAAAACATACTAAATGCCTTGTAAGCAGGAAAAACAAGCAAATCTCACCCAAGGAGCCTTGTGTATATAATGTTTTCAGTTTGCTTAGGTTCACATCTCCCAGGTTTTGCTCATGAAGATGCATGTCAGAACTGTTGTATTTTTGTACTATATTCTGGCTTTCCTAATGTACCATAACTATGGCTAGGTACCCTCAAAATTTAATCAAAAATTCAGGCAAGGATTTTAACTGACCCAGAACAAGGTTGAGATTGGTCATTCTAGGCACAATCAGAAATGCAAGCTAGAAGAATGTTCACATCTCCAAGGTGACATCACAGTACTCACTGCTGAAGGACTGTTAATCATCTAATGCACAAAATAGTAAAATATTTATGTCAACATTTTAAAAAAAGATTGATAAATTATGTATTTAAGACCCCTTAAGCTGGGTATGTACAACTTCATCATAAACTGGTGTTTTAGCAAACACTGCAGTAACTTGATACTGAAATTTAAAAGCAAGGTTCGACTGTTCTCACTTTTTGCAGTGGGGCATGAGGTGTTTGAGAGCCAAAACAGCCTGGAAATTCTGACAGTAATGTTTAGCCTTCATTGTCTTATCCACACTGTCTTCATCACTGGACACCATAAAAAAACTCCACGTATGTCTTGTGACTTCCAAGTCCATGACTTTTCTTGTCTCATCTGCACATTAAGCACACACAAAAAAGGAAAATATTTCCTGAACTCTTTAGTGACAGGTTCTAGTCTGGTGAGACAGAATTTTCTTTTTCATTAATATGAAGCTGTGAAAAGGTAAGAAAATTTTTACTATTTTTTGTTTTTTTCCACCAGGACATCCAGGTATCCTGATACAAAAATCTTGACACCACTTGGCTGATGTTCATATAAGATTTTGTTCTCTGAGTTTCAGTGTGGCCTACTACAGTGATGGAAACCATGTGTTAAGCTAGGGTGTAGAATGAGTAATCTTCAGTATTTGACGATCCCTTTGTCCTTGAATACAGGTTTGAGGTCCTTTCCCCAGTAGCTTCAAATCACCCTTAGGTAAAATAACCACAGTTACAATTAAATTTTGCACACACTTTGAACTCCTATAGAAACTGGGAAATGTTCCTTTACACCAGCAATAGACAGAGTCTGTAGGGCATAATGCTTAGGTCATGTGGGGATATTTCTTTGCATACCTATTAATTAAGGTGTCATGAATTAATTAGGCACGATGCCACTAAAAAGCTACGATAAGCAGTGGATCTTATATGCTAATAGTACGGGCGTCTCTTACAAGTGAATCATCCCTATTTCCCAAATCAGCAATTACACTGTGCCCCATGGGTAAATGTCTTTCATAGAAATTATTCCCAGAACTTCTTCAGAGAACATCTGAGACAGCACTGGAACATCACTAATTTATCTTTCCGCACCTATGTCAGAGCCATTTTGGCCAATTATTCTTACACTCATGTCCCCACCCCAGGTGTGAGGTCTTACTCTTACCTTTGAATTGTCTTTGGGATCATGGCCCTGTCAAAGGTGTCTCCCTACAGTCTGAAACCACTGCTCTTGATGGTGGATTTGTACCTACACCCCAGGGGCAGTGCCCTGCATTCAGAGCAACTTCCCTGTATTCAGAAAGACTACCCAGGAAGGGGCACAACTTCAGATGAACTTGATTACCCATCTCTTTCAAAGCTGAGTTTTCTGAGGAGATGAAATAACAAGCTGTCATGATAAAAAACCCCAACTTCTAAGAAGGGTACATAACAAAGAAAAGTACATCCAAGTGAGAGAAAGATGCCTAAAGTGTAACAAGGTTAAATACAAAAGCCTCTTACAAAGTTAGAGACATTAAACTGTCAAGTCCTGTCAGGAGTAAAAATGGCACCTACATCAGCCAGGCAAGACAATGCATCCTCCTGTTCAGGCTGTAGGTACAAGTTGGATGGCAATTGCTCAGCACCTCTGAAATGAAGGTTGTCATTGAAGCAGATAGATGAGGCTGCCTTAGTCCTGGAAGTTTCACCTTATTTATAATTTTTTTTTTTTTCCCTGAGGGATTAATGATATGACAGTAACATAAAAGGTTGTCATGTTTCAGCTACTGTCCTGCTAATACAGTCCCTAAGTCCAGGTGTGGTGACTTCTCTTTCAGGGAGAGGCAGGTTCCTTTGTGTTACCTGATGTTATGTATCATCAGCATCTCCAGAGGCTTGGAATAAACTCAACTCTCCTTTCACTGCAAGGCACCTGTGGACATCTACAGTATGGGCACGTGGGACCCGAGGCACTTTGGCAAGCCTGTAGGGAAAAGCTAGGCACCTCTGTACTGTGAGGTACTACAGAGTTAAAAAAATATTTCTGCATATCAATTGGGCGGATTTGGGGTCTTGAAATATGCTCCAACTGGAACTTGAGCAAGTAAGCAACTTTTCAGCTCCCAAACAAAATTATTTGCCTGAGATTACACCAGAGAGCTGCAAAAGGGAACTCTAAGCCTCTCAAACTGCAGTTGAAGCTCCTGCCACTAACACATCCTCTCCTTGTTTATAGCCAACTTAATCTCAGTAGCCTGACTTTGCTTGACTGGGATTGGATGTGCTGTGGATGGCTGCTACAAGGTCTGAGGAAGCTGCACCCAGGAGTTTTCACTCTGCTCACTGATAACATCAGAGTAGAGACACCAAAGATACAAATAACATTATTACCATTGACCTAACTGTTTTGCCTAACAAGCCTCTACAGCAAAGCCAGGTAGGCTAAGACGTTTAAGAGCTGCATGTATTACATTCCTCTCAAGCCAAATTCAGTGTGGTCTGCAGGCGTCTCTATCAATTCAGTCAGATTTGTATCAGACCTCCATACTGAATGGTTAAGAGCTGCTGGTCAGGATGAGCTATCAAGGAAAGCAGGTACTTACAGTTTCCATTTTGATGAAAAAGGGAAAACAGGCTTTACAAAGTACAGAATGTTTGTGGGATGCTTTCTAAGCCTTCCTGTTCCCTCTGTGTTTTACTTCCTTTGTTACAAAAAGCACAAACATCTTCTGGGCCAGGAAATGTAATATGTCTGCAAGTAATTATCTTTACACACAATAGACACAGAGAGCATTGTCACCACTTGAAAAGTGTATATGGCTAAAAGGTTTACAAGTAGATATTCCTGGGGCAACAGTAAGGGGTGAAGCAGTCTTATGAAAGAAGTAAAAGAGAGCATTAGGCAGATCTTTTCATACACGACATATTTTTCAGTCTAATTTTTGCTTTTGCCATTAAATTAGGTTTTTAGTAATCTAACCAAATTAACAGATCAGCACTGGATCCAGCCAAGTCCACACATGGCAGTAAGGCAGAGCAAGAATACAAACCAGTAAACCTGCATGTTCCATCAGTGAGTGATTAGTCAGACTCTCAGTTCTTCTCTAACACTTTTCCACACCCTAGCTCTCAAAACGCTGTGTAAAGAAAAGCCATGGATTGCTGTTACAGGAGAGGAAAGAAGCTAAGTCATGCCAAACATCAATGTCAGGGTAAAATATAATCTTAAAGCAGGATTCGAGGACCTTAACTCTTCCTGACTGTGCCTCTTTGTAATAGAAAAAAAGATACATGTCATTTCATGCTCATGAAAAGAAGGAAATAAAAATGCATCCTAAAAAACTAAATCCCATCTTTGCTTCTCTGACTACCACCAGACATTACCTTAATGCCTGTAATGAGAGCAAATTGGCATTCAAGAGGAGCAAGTATTTTGTATCTCTGTTCAGACTGTTCTTTAACAGCATACACATTCATCAGACCAGAATGGCCACCTGGTCTTCTGGTCTGGTCTTCTGAAGGATACACTGGGTACACCAGGGATGATTTCAAGGACATAAAAACCTGTCTCCGTATACTCTCCTGGTAAGAGCATGTAGGAGACCTAAAACCAGACTTTCACATATGTATCATTCTGCAAATGGTTCACACAACCAGAGTCCAAAATTTAAAGGATTAGTAAAGGTTAGCAAACAAACTACTGGTTAAAACACAGATCTAAGAGTGGAGACTCTGCTCTCCTGCAGAGCTGGAGTTTCTGAGGTGAATACATGGGGAGAAAGGATTGATAGACGCTTTCCTCATCTTCAGAACCTTAGAGCTTTCAGACTTCCAGCAGCCTGGCAGTTTTGGCAGACCATACCCATCCGGGACTTCCATGCCTTTGGGTGCCATTGCTACTAAAGAAAAGCAGAGGTCCTGACAAGTTGAACTATGTTAAGAAACATTGAGGGCATCGTGAGAGATGAGACCACTCTCCAGGATCAGTGGGAAACTAGGAACATAGAAGCCCTGAAAGGCATGATTAAATCAGGAAGTTTAACTTATGTGTGCTGATTTTTTTTTCTTCTACTGAAACACTTCAATTCTTGGAAACAGAGCATGCAAAATGTAATTTGGGGATTTTAAGCTTTCTAGCCCGTAAGAAATACACAACTTCTATTTTTGATTTGAAATAGCAAGGGTTTTCCTCATCCTCTACTGCAATTCATGCCCAGGGCTATGTTATGCTAAGAGGCTATTAATTTACTGGATTGACTATGCCACTTTTTTTTTTTTTTCCCTTGATAAACTAAGCAAACATGAGGTCACTGCAAGGGCTTGAACACTGCAGCATGGCAATGGAGTGACAAGAGGTGGCTGGAGTTTAGAAAACAAGCTCTAGAGAATCTGCTTCAGTGACAGTACCAGCCTGCATCTATGAACACCATTCTTCACTCAGGTCTAAACACTGACATAATTTCCAACTCAGGGAATGCCTGGGCCACAGGTCCCTGAAAGCAGATAAGAGAATGGGATCACTGCATACTTAACCTGCTCTCACTCTCTAGTCTATACTCTTCCTTTTGTGCCTACTCAGCCTACTCAGCCTCAGAGAGAGGATGCTGGGCTGGAGAGACTCTTAGGCTGACCCTGTACCGCTGCTCTGATGCTCTTCTGTTTATGCTGCATTTCAGAGGAAGTGATTTTCTCTTATTTCCAATCACTGTCGACAAACAGCAAACCCCTCCAAAGCCATTTTTGACAGAGTCACCCTAAGTGCTTGCATTCAAGGATTAGTCACACACTGCTGGAGTGAAAACAAAGAAAATGTAAACAGCTAATGCTTTTGCCAGAAGTATTCAGGAGTCTGTGTGGGAAAGGATATGATATAAGAGCTTGTGTGATCATACATTCTTTTATTAAAATAAAATCTCTCACAACAATTCCTAACATGATTTTTTTTTTTAAGTATCACCATTCATCAAACAAAGCTTGCCTGTACAATTATCAAATATGTAAGGCTTGTGATATCAGGTAGATCCCTATATGGGTGTATTTCAAATTGTTGTTTAATTATTAACTGACTTCATGGTGTTTTCTTTCGATACGTGCTCTTTATTTCAGGAATACATCTTGCAGTTTTAGTTGGAAAGATAAGCTCGGTCAAGAATCTGAGGAATAAGATGAAAATCAGTCTGTGTATGTTTTCTCACTTTCCTTTTCTCAGCTATCCCACATTATCACCATAGCCAAGACAGAGAAAGGAAAGAAAATTCACTGTGAAGAGTTACACTGAGGGTAGAAGATACTCGCCCCCTTTTCATCCCTGCTTTAGTGATCTCACAAGTATGAGACAAAACTGAAAGTTTAAATAAGCAACCGCCTTGGAACTGACTGTTGCCATAGATACAGGAACAGTTTATTCTAATTCAAAGGGGTTTTTTCAGGAAGTTGTTTGCCACAACACATAGTTCAGGTGATCTCTTCATAAAATGCAGAAGTATAATAAATAGAAAGTCAAGGAACCGTTTCACAAGCATCAAAAGGGTATATCTTGACATTGCTAAATCGGACTGTGTTGGTTCAGAGTGGGGTGGAGAAACAAGGAGACATGAACACTGTTCACAAAATTACCTCCACGGTGAGTGAACCTGTTCTGGCCTCTCCACGCTAAGGCAGCCCATTGCAATGCAGAAAACACATGTTCGCTCTGCTCAGAGTTTACCTGAATCAAAGACTTTTTCTTTCTCACAAGAGGTGCTGACACAGAAGTTCCCCACTTTTTCTGAAGTGGTACTCTTTTATGCTTAAAAGTCGCTGGAAGAGTCACCAGAACCCACCCGAGCTCTTTTCCATGAGAGTGCCATTATGGCAGGCCACAATTCTGTCTGGAATGTAAGTGTAAATGCACATGACTCTGAATGAATATTTGGAGGTTGAAATAAAAATAAAAGCCCTTCAACAGGACTGGGTGAAAAGCATTAGCCCAGAATACCTATAGACCCTCAGTGTTCACCCATAAAATGAGGTAATAGATTTAGAATCCCTGCCTTATTTGAGGTAAAAAGGATATTTAAAACCCTTCAAAATATCCAAAGTGAGGGTCTTAAATAAAAAAGTAGAGTTACTTTGTTTTTTATTATCTTCCTTCCCAGAAAATTTGCTGCAGAAAAATGCAAGATATTTCTTCAGTACTTTCTTTTATCAAAGGTTTCAGATGGATGTAGAATTTTGGCATTTTCTTGGCATAAAGTTTTCTGGGAGACAACTACACCAAGAAAATCAATGAGGAGTATATTCTCCCTTTCTCTAAGCCTCAAGTCGCAGCAATCCAATATTTCCAGCTCCCATGTAGTCCAGACTGTCTCTGAAGCATATCTGCATGGGCTCTGGAGTTGAAAGAGACCTCAAGATGAACGAAGAATGGTTCCATCCTATCATGAAGAAACTCTCTAGGTAAAGGAGACTTGCTGCCCAAAGAAACTTGTGCTCAATAGTAGATACAATCTGCACTTACCTAGCTTAGCAACTAAGTTTTCTAGATGTGGGAGAAAGGCAGCTGAGCAGTTTCGGTTCCACAGACCAATACCTCCTCATCAGTGAGATAAAATGCTTTTTCTTTTGTCTTGAAAACTTTTTTCCCAGACCATCTTCCTCATTTCTCAACAAACTCAAAACGTTCCTCACATGCTCAAAGCAGCAGTGCACTGAATGTTCCCCTCTGTCCCTTCTGCCTTATCAAGTTTCCAATTCCTAATTAAATATATAAATTCTAAAAGTACATTTTAATCACTGGCAATTGATTCCCTTCAGAACAAAAAAAGCCTTCCTTTCCAACAAGTTACATGAAATCACTTGACTCAACAAGCTAAACTAACTTCCTTTTGCCTAACCCAACCTTTTAGTGGTTGGCAATGCTCCAGCACTTCTGATTAAGGGAAAGATGCTGAAGGGCCAGATTTTTGAAGGTGCTGAGCACCCACAGCACATGCTGATTTAAGCTGATGCTGCAGATGCCGGGCCCCTTTATCATCCTGCCCCATGACATCTTCAATCACTTTCTCTTGGTGTGACAGGATATCACTTTCACTTGTTTTTCTTTTCTTTTCTTGGACTATCAAAGTTGAATTCCACAGAACAGTGATGTTTATCTCTTTCTGAGCTGAGCTGCAGAACAGTATTTGCATTTGAAACATCAAGTACTTCTACACCCACTTCTCCAAACAGAACCACTGCAGGGTTTTAAGTTTGCACCTGTACTTTCAATTGCTGCTTTGATTTATTCCAGCTAAAAGGAAAAAAGAAAACTGGAACTTTTTATTTCAAGTGCTGGACTGGTCCTCCAAATGGGTGGTTCAGACCTAGGCTCTACCATTCGTTCCTTGTGCACCTCTCACTCATGAGCAATGCATCTGTGAAATACAGATGATTTGGTTTCCTTTCTCCTGTTCTATCACCCTTTCTCTTGACTAGTAGGCCAATAAGGTCTGCAGGAGGCCCTAGTCTGAGGTCTCCAGGATCTAATGCTACAAGATTACAGCTTTTTTCAAAATTATGTTAAGGGTTCAAAACACTGTGTGTAAACCCTCTGTGAGGACTTGCTACAGAAAAATCAACCCAAAGGCTCTGGCAGTGCAAAGCTGTCATGAGGGAACTCGGTCATGTTGCTATCATATATCTCAGGCAGACCACTTCTTCTAGGACAACAGCACGTGCAGAAGAAGGGCTGAAGAGGAGCAATCTGACTACCAAGGGCCACAAAGACTATCTCTGAACCGCTTGCTGCTCACTCATGGCTGAATCTTCTCCCTCTTGTTTGGAGAAACAGCTCAGTAAAAGGCTTTGTCATAAACTGCTTTTCTCCTGTATGTTTTATAGAAAGTCCATGGCAGGATTTAGTTTTCACATTACAAATGAGATGGGGAGGGGAAAAGTCAATAATGCAGAAGCTGAAAAAGCAAATGATAATTCCTTAGAAATCACTGGGGGTGCCTCACTGAAAGCCACAGGTTTGGAAGGAAACATTGTACAATTGTATCTTCCTGAGCTTCAAAGTAATTTTCTTTCCATTTCACTTTAGAGAGCGTCATTTTGGCTGGTGCTGTAGCTCTTGCATCAGGACAAACGATGTGCCTTTCACAATGTCTCTGTACTGATACACACATGAAAACCAGAGGGAAGCAAACAGGGAAAGGAAATGAAGCTTTAACTCAGATGAAAATCAGAGGACAATTTTTTTTTCCATTTCCTATTGATGACAGTGGTTGAGGGAGGGGGGAAGGTGTTGTAGCAATTGATTTTCAGAGGAAATGACAAATGAGCAGATAAGCTTAGCAGGACTAGCCACATGAACACAAATACCTGTGGGAAAAAATACTCAACCTCATTGTTGTATATTCCACCTATAGCATAATCTCTTCCTATACTCTAACAAGTCATGGATAATAATTTTCAGATAAGAGTCAACAAATAGGAGCGATGTCAATATTGCTACAACACTTGACAACACCATCAGTACCACGAAATCTAAGGTATGGCAGCGTTCAGTGTAAGAGATGTTGGTATGCTTACTTAACAGTGACAACATTTTAACGACAGTCATTTCAGAGTTTAGGTTAAGTGAATGTCATCAGAGTTGGATCATAAGGGGCTGGAGATGACTGCTCAACTTGGGCATTCAAAAGCCCGCTTGAATCAAGACTGAAGTTCATAGATTAATCAGGCCAGCTGCAGATCTCTCTTGCCCTGGGTAAATATGTGGTTTTCAGATGAAAGGAACTTGGCAGAGGTTTTCGATGTGTGACTCTAAACTCTCTCTCTCTCTGGCTTACAATTTGGAATTTCTTGAAGTATTTTGCCAACATTGCTGAGAGATTTCCACTTGTCCACCTGTCTGCTTGTAAAAGTCTTCCACAAAAAAGAAAGCCAGTAGTTGGTAACTGGATATGAAAAGCTTCAGAATGAAAAGGGGAAAAAAAAGAGAGACAGAGAAAGTTTCGGGCTTAATTTTATTTAAATAATCAAATCCATTAATCTTAGCTGCCATTTATTTCTTGTGGGCTGACATGGTGTCTACATGCAGTGCTTAACATATGTCAGGAGATGGCGATGTTGTAGATGGTCTTCGGTCGCCTCACCTGGTTATATAACAGGTAGATTTTGGGGACAGGGAATGCTCCTCTGTGAACTGTGGTGCAGGTCTGCCAGATGCTAATCCTCAGGCTGCCAATGTCCCTCCTAGTCCAGAGTGTTTACAGCTGGAGTTGCTGCGTTCACATTGCAGTGCTGGAACCAAAGTAAACCTCCTTTGCTGAGAACTAGCAAGTAAAGAAGGATGGATGGAATCACTTGTAAACTGGGACTTGGCTCCAGAGGTGGGTGACTTTTGGAGGCAAGGATAAAAGAACATCAGTCAAGTTTCTATCTGAGACAATTGAAAAAACCCTGAGATGCTTAGGTTGACAGAGAAGAAAAGGTTAAAAATGGACATTGACTCTTTTTATGTGCTGTAAGATTATCTTTAAGGAGTTCCCTGAGACTGAGCTGCTCTGCATCCAGTCTTGCAAGAGACACAGGGAAGGAGGAGATGGGGCCACAGTGCATCTCTCCCTACTGGGTTATGAGGTTACAGAGGTGTTTCTAGGTCTCAAACCAATACCCAGTCTCACTTGCCACTTTCCAAGACTGTAGGAAGAACTTAGGTGGCCAAACATCTAATCCTGCATCATCACAGAGGCCTGCATAGTGACTACTTTGGGGTTTCAGCTGGAAGCTTGTGAACTCACAGGTCAAACTGAATCATAAAACTCATAAAATACTTTGGGTTGGAAGGGACGTCAAAGATCATCTAGTTCCAAACTCCTGCCATGGGCAGGGACACCCTTTGCTAGACCATGTTGCTCAAAGCCTCATCCAAACTGACCTTAAACACTTCTAGGGATGGAGCTTCCACAACCACTCTAGGAAACCTGTTCCAGTGCTTCACCACCCTCATAATACAGAATTTCTTCCTAACATCTACCCTAAAACTACCATCTTTCAGCTTGAAGCCATTACCCCTTGTCCTATCACTGCACTCTGATCAACAGTCCCCCTCCCACTTTCCTGTAGGACCTCTTAAAGTATTGGTAGGCTGTAATTCGGTCTCCCTAGAGCCTCCTCTTCTCCAGGCTGAAAAAGCCCAACTATTTCAGCCTGTCTCCATAGGAGAGGTGCTCCAACCTCCTGATCATCTTTGTGGCCCTTCTTTGGACTTGCTCCAACAGCTCTGTGTCTTTCCTGTATTGAGGACCCCAGAGCTGGATGCAGTACTCCAGGTGGGGTCTCACAAGAGCAGAGTAGAGGGTCAGAATACCCTCCCTTGACCTGCTGGCAATGCTGTTGATACAGCCCAGGATGTGGTTCGCTTTCTGGGCTGCAAGTGCACATTGCTGGGTGCTGTTGAACTTTACATCAATCAACAACCCCAAGTCCTTCTCCTCAGGGCTGTTCTCAATTCGTTAGGCAACCTGCCAATCATAGGCAGATCCATATGCCTATTCATGGTCATTAGGGATTTGGGGGAAAAGAGGAAGATCTTGTACTCTTCACTGCACAGAGTGTTTGGGGCAGGCACAGCTAATGCTTGCACAGACTCCCAGACACTCATGAATGTCAGTGCAATAAAAAAATGCTAGTTAACTCCCACCAATTTACACTTTCATTGCACATCACTGAGATTTTTCAAGGATTCTGGGATTGTTTGAACTTCAGACTCAGTGTGAAACCTGTGGGTGAGCCAGCCTGATCCTTAACTAACCGAAGAGAAAGTTCATGCAGCATCCTGGGAACGAGAACTGCCAGATTTCACACTTCCCTGTCTCTAGCACATAAAGAAACACGGTGTAAAAGCTTATAAAAGGGAAATTATCAGATTACAGGACAGAGAGGTGTTCTTCAAACCCTGGTTCATGAACCTTTTGACAAATATGCTCAGAGGTGTAAGTCTGAAGTGCAAGCACAGATCAGTACATTTTTTCATTATCCCTGTCATTGTCTTGCCAAATTTCCTGACAGCTTGGAAAAGCCCTGTGCTTTTATCTGGCCCAAGGATTCTCACCCTGGGGATTACAAGCAGTTGGCAGATGACTCTCATCACACTGCCTCCTCTCAGGATTTACCTCCACAGGATAAATCCTGCAGTATAAGGTGGGAGCTATTTTGATTAGCTCATCCACTAGAGAAATCACATGCTTAGACCCTGAAGGTCTGTCTTATAAATAGAGGGCTCAATTCAGCCAGAAACATGATACAAGGCAGGAGGAAGAACCAACATGACTGGGGCCAGTAGAGTGGTGAAAGCATCTTTACCCATTTCTCTTCTTTCTACCCCTGTACCCTCAAAGAATGTGGTCCTTCTCTGGCTCTCCATCTCTTATAATACAGCCTGAGAGATTTACCATGCCCAGTTACTTCTCTCCAAGGGTGAGTATCCCTGGAGCAGAAGAATAGTACAATCTGCTGAAATGCATACCCTGGAGTTGTCCATCCTGTGCTGCTGCCTCAGTGATGGGAGTGCACATGTCCAGCAGAGAAGCCAGAGTGGTAGATACTATAACCCTTTACTTGTCCCCATCTGAATATGCTGCTCTTGTGAGTCAGAGCCTTTAGGCAGCTAAACCTAATTTTCAAGAGCATCAGGCTGCCTTTAAAGTTGTGTGTATATTGTAAGTATTTGAACATTTTTATCAGTCTCTGTTCCTCATCTCTAGTAGGGGATAGCACTCTTCATTTACTTGGATGCTGGAAGAATAAATATGGATGATGTATGCAGGGTCCATATAAATACCATAAATAGACTTAAAATGGATTGTGCAAAACAAAGGAGGTTGTAACTTTGCCTCCAGACTAGCATGGGGAATCAAAGTTTGTTTAGCCCTCAGTGCTCTACAGCATTTTGTGAGATCAGGCATTTTTGTGTGTGTGTCTCTGTGTGTCTGTTTGCCTATGTGTGTGAGGTTTCTGGAAACTCCACAAAGCCAAATCTTGTAATGATCTTTATTCACTCCTACTTCCAGTCCCAGCCAAAAGGAGGAAGTTTAGAGGAGCAGAAAAGCATACAAATCAAACACAACTGAGCATTTGTGTGTCTATTAAAAGACTCTTTTTGGGCACCAGTGTGGAGGATATGGCTGGGGCAAGGTTTTGATTTCACCCTGGCTTGCTCCTACACCCCTAATTAGAACTGAGTTCTTTGTAGGTAAATAACGTTTAAGTGGAACTATTTCTGACCACTGGGGTCCTGCACTCTGCTGTGCAGTGCCCTTTCATTAGAATTAGCTGACCTGATGCTGAATAAACACATAGTGTGTTTTGCAAGAGCTCTGATGTGGTCTCTGTTAATTACTCTCTTTAACCTATTGCAATGATGTGTCGCTTTTCCGCATGCACCACAGGACTGCTTGGGAAGGGGAAGATTATGGGGGATGCACAGAGAACTTCTTAAAGGGAGAGATGGCATAAAGACATGCTACAAAGTCTGTTTGAGCTGGTGTCAGGTACAATAATAAGTGGGTAGGAATAATAATAAATATATAGCACTTTGGGAACACTTCTCATTCTTTAAGCACCATGCCAACATCAGACAATTACTTGCATGACCAGGACCTTTTCTCTCACCAACAGCCTTTTGATGCCACCAGAGAGACCTGCCTGTCCTGATCATTTGCTGTTTTTTCTGCACTGCCCTGGTCAGTGGTTTGTACTTGGAAACTGTCCCTCTCCCTGCCACCCTCAAATTACACTCTCATTCATGACAACCTACTCAAAGGGTGCTTAGATGCACACTTAATGATTTATTGCTGAGCTTTCCTCAGCGATGGCCAAGGGCATTCATTTTTGGAACAATAAACTTGAGTCCACCATCCTCCTCTTCCTCAGGTCCCTGTTCTGGACTCCACCTTTTAGTAGATTTGCAGCAGTCACCAATGCAATGGATTCTTCCTGATCCAAGGACAGATGTGCATCAGTAATCGCTACCCTATTTTCATTACCAGTGACTTTAATGCAGTCCTCACTTAGCTCTAAGTTAGGATTGTAATTCTGAAATTCGTTCATGGGAATGATCTGAAAATTGGACTAGTTTAGTAGGTCAAGAGGTCCTTCCTTCCTCTACCCTCCCTTGGTGAGACCACACCTGGAATATTATGTCCAGTTCTGGGCCCCTCAGTTCAAGAAGGACATAGAACCCCTCGAAAGAATCCAGCACAGGGCCAACAAGATGATTAAGGGAGTGGAACACCTTCCATATGAGGAGACACTGAGGAAGCTGGGCCTCTTTAGCTTGGAAAAGGGGAGACTGAGGGGTGACCTTATTAATGTTTATAAATATGGAAAAGGTGAGAGTCAGGAGGACAGAGCCAGGCTCTTCTCAGTGATGTTCAATGATAGGACAAGAGGCAGCAGGTGCAAGCTGGAGCATAGAAAGTTCCATGTGCATATAAAGAGCAACTTTTTCACTGTGAGGGTGATGGAGCACTGGCACAGACTGCCCAGAGAGGTTGTGGAGTCTCCTTCTCTGGAGACATTCAAAACCCGTCTGGACATGTTCCTGTGTGATTTACTCTAGGTGATGCTGCTCTGGCAGGGGGGTTGGACTAGATGATCTTTTGAGGTCCTTTCCAACTCCTAACGTTCTGTGATTCTGTGATTTTGGCCCATACTCCAATGGTAGATAAACCTGTAGGGTTTTGACATCACTGATAGTAGTAGAGCAAAACAACTCCCTTGTTTAGGACTGGAGCAGTCTATCTTCATTGGGTGTCTCCAGCAATGCAATTATACAGTAATTACAGCAACACCAATTCCTCTCATCTAAACATGACCCAACTTCAGATATCCGTGTTTAGGTACTCAGTAGTTGTTCTGTATCTCAGTTCCCACACTGATAAAGGAGGAGGCATTACTATTAACATTATTAATTACTAATATTACTATTAATATGTGCAAAGACCTAAGGCTTCAGGATGAAAAGTGCTGGATAATTTTAAGGTGTTCACTACACATCCTTGAGTTGTTAGCAACCAATTCAAGGAAAAAAAGATTAGCAAATACACACACTTAAAGAGATAGGGCTGATCAAGTAAAGCATTGCCATGAGATAATGGAGTTTCAGTGCTACAGAAATTCTGAAGCATTAATCTCTAATAAGTATCACAAAGGATCTGAGGTTTTTGTCTTCAAAGAGGCAGGTATTCACCTTGTCACTAACAATGCTTGAATGCTGTGACACTGTTATGCCAAATCACTTTCTGAAATTGAATAATCTCATGCAGCAGATGTCTGCAGTTACTATCTAGCTATTGTAGGACTCCTTCCCATCAGCCAGACAGAATACTGTGGAAATGCTGACACTTTCAAATTAATTTTTTCTTGAATATTTCAGTCTTGATATAGTCCTAAGACTATGTCTGCTTGGGGGGGTAAATTGCTGTGAAACAGTCTAGACAATAAATAGATGTATGTAGCATGCCCTTTGTGGGAACACTTTTTGGGTGCAGAGACAGGTATGTCTCAGGTGACCTTCAGCCTTGTTTTAAGATGGCTCAGATTCACAGTTAGATTGTAGGTCCTCCTTAGTCAGTGGAGACAGGCATTTCCAAAGGGCAAGTTAGCTTGCATCTATGATGGCTTACCCTTGGCAGGTACCTAAATTCCCTGGGCTGTCTCCACAGGGCTGCAGAGGATCCCGGCCTGCAGCACCTCCTGCCCCTCCTCCTCCTCCTGTGGCCTCGGGGTCTCTGTGCTGCGGCTCCCTCCTTGGTGGGATTCTTACTGCTCTGCCTGTGCCACCTTTGGCCCATGCTGAAAGCTGTTTTCCCCCTGTCCAGTGCCCCCAGCTCGGCTGAGGGGCTCAGCCCTGTCCTGTGGTGGAGCCATTGGAGCTGGCTAGGACCAGGGCAGTCCAAGCCTCTCCTCACACAGGCCACCCAGCAGCTCCTGCCAGCACCAGGGCATGGAGGCCCCAGAAACTCTGTCTGCATTGCTGACACACCAGTAAACTTTCCAAGATCCTCATCCAGAGCTCTGGAGTCAGCTTAGAACTTAAGAACCTGTGAACAGTGGTCCTTGAGGATGGGACTGGATAATCCTGAACATCTTCAGAGAGCTTTGTCATAACACTGACAAAAGCTTTTCATGTTCCGTAACTCAGGAATAGCAAATTTCTACCTGATTCAAGGTCCAGACACGCACAAGGTCCTTGTGGAGGCAGACTTGGCCAGCCAATGTGGCACTAAGGTTGGAAATACTGTAAGGGCTCACTGTGTTCAAGCATATTTCTCAAAAACATTCTTCATCTCATAACTGAGGTAGGTAGGAAGCTCCCATGAACAGCCAGCTCATCTAAGCTGTTTGGCACACGTCCCATCTCCTTTGTGTGGCACATTTAAGTCATTTCACCTTGACATCTGTCCACTCTATGTTCTTACTACAGACTAATGAAAAACAACACTTAGAATCCTGGAAGGAAGTGATGGCTTTGCGAAGAGATCAAAACACTCTGGTCAGACTTTGCATTCTATAACAAATGTCTGGCACTAACCTTATAAGTAGGATTTGAAGGCTGCATGTATGCATTTCTGCTTTTTGGACTGGTGGAGCTAATTGATTGCCCACAGCTCTAGCCTAGAAAGCCAGACAGCTGGAACCATCAAGGACTCTTCTGCCTAAATGAATTAGGTAAATGAATTAAGCAATCAGACACAAAGGAGTGGGTGTGCAGCAATTGCCTATCATTTGAAATGCAAGGCACAAGTAATTGATTGTGCAGTTAACGTACCACACAACATACATACACATCCCCTGCTCTTGTTTATATCTTTGCAATGTGGGAAAAAATAATTACAATACACAGATAATAATTTGTCTTCTCCTGTGTGGTAGCAACATCAATAGTCATTATTCTAAACTCTTCTATCAAAATATGCTGGGCACTTCAACAGAAAAGCCATTCCTTGCCTGAAGGGCTCACAGTCTGTGCTGGATTCTGCCCCAGTAGAATAACATCTAGCTTCATGATTGGGGCTTAATGTAGGCAAAGCAGTCAGGTAAAAAAAAAAGAGAACAGAAATGAAAACAAGACAAGCAGAAAACATACTTGGCTATTCTCTGCATGCTACCTGGTTGCTTTTATAGGATATGTCTTAAATATATTGATGCTGGCAGGTGAGGAAGCACAGCAAAGCAAAAAGGAGGTGACAATTATGGTTGTGGCAATTTGGCCATTGGGATTTGATGACTGGCATTATTGACAGAGGAGATTGGAAGGGTCCCTGTGGAAAGAGACGATGGAATACACTGAATAAATAAGACATGCTGAGAAAAAGTTATGAGGCTATATATCTTGGTTTACACACAAGAGCATCCAACCTAGCTCTCCTTAGAAGCATTCTACTAGCTTTATGGAAGCTGGATGGAGACAAGGATATTTGCACAGAGGTCAAGTTCTTTCTCATATATCATTTTTGTTTAAAAGTAGTTTATTTCTGGAAAACAGTAGCTTAGGTTTCCAGTAAACAGAAACAGAATTCTCTGAATACACAGAAACACTACTTCAATGGGTAGCTTCAGAGAAAAACAGGGAGATAAGTAGGGACCAAAATTACACCAATTTGCACATAAAGCCATATTTTTTTAAGGACAGCAGGCCCTTAGTGAGATGCCATAAAACTGATTCCTTTTACTCTTACATTACGTCAAATTGTAATAATTAAGAAAGACAGATATCCAAACAGCCCTTGCAGATCACCTTTCTGTGAATTAAATCTTTGGATTTTGGGTTCTCCCATCCAAATATCGTTTCACCCCATCACCATAAGTTCTACAATAATGTCTAAAGCAGAGCTCATTCCTGTGACACATGAAAGTCTTCGAGCCCCAAAAGTTAAAACATGAACAGAAAAGTTAGACAAAGAGTAAGAAGGAAAAGAGTGTTGTTATTCTGTGTGTATTGGACTCTAAGGCCAAGACAATGAAACACAGTCATGAATAATAGATCAATTTATGATAAACATGGGGACTGAACACCGCTTGGAAGAACTACATTTCAGTCATGTTACTTTCTTTCCTCTACTTACCTGTATTGTGAGTGACTCAACTTGTTGGCACACAGCCATTCAAGATAACAAGGGGAAGTGACCTGGTCATTATGACAGAGATCTTAGAAGAAAGCTGGTGTGTGTATGGGAAGGTACGGGACAGTAAGTTTGTGTAGGACAGAATGCATTTGTGCTTTACGGGCCTTGTCTAGACAGGTGGGATGGGAGGGATTTGATGGGAACAATTTGATTTTAGATAGGAAACATCCAAGTGATTGTGTGAAGGTTGAGAACTTCAACTCAAAGACTTCAAAAGCCTGGGGCTTAGGTTTGGTTATGGATTTCCTTCATTTGCATTTTCTTAAACTCTTTGATATTTGGCCAAACTTAAACAAGAACTCAAACATCCTTTGCCTTGCTTATGTATGTATGTACGTACGTGTGTTCACATATAGCTGTGTTACTTGTTATCTCAGAGATGTAAATGCCTGCAGGATGGGGAGGTCTCAGCCACAGCTGATGATCCAGCATGGCTTGTCATCCACCACTGGGAGACAGGCTGGGATGAGAATGGAGCTGTGGTTGCTTTCCACAGTGCAAGAAGGAATTGCCTTGACCTGAGGTTAAAACAGAAAGGAAAGCCATGATTTTTTTAAGACAATGAGAGAAACTGAGTTTTTGAGCCCTTTTTGAGGGGAAAAATTGTGCCCACTTTGCCAGAAATCAGAGGTAAATCATTGCAATGTCCTGTCTCCCATAAATACACATATGCAGATAACACAGGGTGGCCTCCAGCCAGTTCAGCCTGCACAGTTGGAATCTTTGTTTTTAGGGTTCGGTCAAAAGTGGAGTAAATATTTGCAAGAGAACATTTTCCCAACAGGGACACTCTCAAAAGTACATTTGCTGGAAAAGAGCTCTGCCATCATCCTCTTTTATTGTACAGTCCTGCGAGCCCAGGGCAGGCAGGGACAGAGAAATAAATCAAGTGCTCTGAACCTGCATGTTCAGCCTTTACAGAAAACCCATGTAAGAGAGGCTCAAATGGGAGAGGGCTGATAAGTTGACCTGACTTCACAGAATTTTGAAGAGCCATCCTTTGAACCTTGAAAGCCTCATTTGTAAAAGATAAGATTGAGTGCCCTAAAGAAAGCAGGAAAGAGCTGACAAACTCTTGTCACATGGGGAAGCTTTCGTGATAATTTTCCTTTCCAGTTCCAAGAACAGAGCATTTTAGAAATGCAGGTGGACAATAAACTTTTTCCTGAGTCTATTTGACTTTGATTCCAGTCAAGTTGACATTTCAGGCTTTACTTAAGTAACTTTGATGTACTTTTAAATATTGTGTCCTGATAGCAAAAGAACCTGTACGCTTCAGCTGATTTGTGTATTTGTCTTTGTCCAGATGTTAAAAAAAAGGGAAAAAAGAAAAAGGGAAAAGCCATCTGCACACTTTTGAAACTACCTTTGTCATTTGCTAGATACAAGCATTATCATTTGGTCAGTATTCATATACCACTTGTGGAAATCAAGACCCTCTGTGACAAGTAGTGTTTATTAGTAAGAGACAGTCCAGCCTGGATTCATCTGACCTAACTTAAGATATTTAATTGAGAAGTCTAATTTAGGACCAATGTCACTTGAGACTTCTCCTATAACCAATGGGGCATTATGTAGGGTGCTTCAGACATTTGTCAGACATTTGCCCTCTGGAAGTGGTTCTCTGCCTTCCATACATAAATAGCTTAGACACCTGAAGTGCTGAAAGATAGGTAAGATAAATCTAGGCTTTTCTTCCCTTAGAAGGGTGTACAGTAAAAAACCACCAAGGAAAAGGAGCAGAAGATATAAATTGTTAATTTCCCTCCCTACATGAAGAATATGAGGTACAGAGCTTAGGTGATCTGCCTGAGGCCAGAGGCCAGGGCACAGGTCCAGGTATTGAGCACAGTAGTTTGAAAGCAGCATCTTAATTATAAAAAAAAGGCTTACACCTCTGGCAGGGGCCTCCAGATTTTCCCTAATATAAATTGAGCCATTAGTACTAGAAAATGCTTTTTTAAAAAGTATTAATTAAAATTATTTATTTCTTCTTTCATGAAAATACTGAGAATTATTTCAGTTTAATGTTTGTCACTTTTGCTGTGAAAGTTCTCAGAAATATTTTTTCCTTCCATAAGGCATCAAATATATTTTCACACAGAAGATAATGTAGCTATGCTGAAGCCTGTTTCTCATCTGCTGTACATAATAGTTTTGGCTATACACACAAAGGAACAAGGCTCCAAAAACCAGTCATGTCTCTGGGATGGAACTGGAGTTGTGTGGCATATTCCTGCCTTAAAACATGACCCCCCTTCAAAAAACCCAAACAAACAAACACAAAAAACCACTTCAAAACTTCTGTAATTACTCATTACTTTAAAAATTGTTTCATTTTCATTTACTAAAATTTGGAAGTTTGAAATTGTCTGGTTGCAAAGAACAGAAATGCTTCATTCAGACAATGACAATTTTGGGTATATTAACATTTTTTTTCTCTGAGTCTTGTAAATTCTTTAGAACTACTCCATATCATGAAGCTTTACTTCTGATGTTTTTTTCTTTTTCCAAGGAATAGACACGCACAAATAGAAGAACGGTTGCAGCAGATCGGAGCAAAGGTCTGTCTGATTCAGTGTGCAGTCCCTGACAGTGTCTATTTTTCATTAAAAATGCCAACTAGACTGAACAAGAGAATGGAACAGCCAGAGACACAGTTGGCGCAAATAGCCCGTGCGCAGCAAATGGATTGAAATATTCATGCATAAAATATGCGGCAAACAGTTCCAAAGTTGTAAACAAATGCACAGCAAACAGAGTTAGGATGAAACTAATGAAATAGATTATTTGCTATAAATACTTTAGCTGTTTCTTATGGATGTAATTTCTGCTTCAAGGAAGGGAAAGAAAGTTTCTGAACTATATCTGTGCAACAGAATCCAATTCAGCATTTGACAGTAAGAGTTTGAAATTGTGTCGTAGTAGGAAGGAGAAGTTCACAGCTTAGCAAAAAACCCGAAAATTTGTTGTATGAGCAGTGGAGTATGGAAAGGATTTTGCTTGACACCCCATCTAGCTTTATTGCCCACACTTTAAGTACATACATATATATATATATAAAGAAAGCTTGTGGAGAGTAAAGAGAAGACCTAGCAAAACTATGTGAAAATTGCAGAAAAAGCACTGTCGTGATGCACCGAAAGCACAGTGCTTGCTTAGCTGTTCCTCAAACTGAAAACAAGCAGTTGAAGACCTGGCAGTGAAGAGTTTAACCACTGGGACACACTCCTAAGGGAAAAGACAGATTATCTATTTCTTGATTTCTTCTAATCAATGCACGCATTAGCGAAACACAAATTAGTTAACTCTGTGCAGAGTTGTGCAATATGGAAAGCCGAGCCAGATGTTTCAGATATTTGTGAGGAAGACAGTGTTTGTTTGCTCAATAAAAATAGAGTCTAAACAGGCTTCCTCTTGCTGATCAAGAAATTTGGGTATCCAGCAGTCAGGGTGCCTAGAATCCTGGCAGAAACAGGAGTTTATATGACAAGCCACTAGTTCTGGCAAGGGAGAAGGCTTGTTACAGACTTATGCTACAGAGAGTTCACTGTCCTGCTGTACTTGAGTTTCTTCTACTTCTAAGCAGGCTTCAGCCATAGGTGAGTTTGCAGTAAACAGGCAGCTGACCACCAGGAACTTTGTTCTGTGTTGACATCAGAAATACTCTTTGTGCCAGTGACCTAGAGACCAAAGAACACCGAAAGTGGCAAAACTGCCCGATCACTCCAGCACAATCCCATTAGCAAAGGCCATGAGCACAAAGACCGTTCAGGTCTCCAATGATCTGTTTGTCCTTGGAAGGCCAAACACATGGTTTGCCCAAATAAACACTGTTCTTTAAAAACAAAAGTCAAATCAGGCTACATGGTCCTCCACGAAACTACTCAGAAAAAGCGGCCAGTTCCTTAGTAACTTTGGAGCTTTTCATTCATCCACTGCCTGAGAGGACTTACCTTTCCCATCTCTGGTAAGGTGGCCTCAGAAACAAGGCTGATGTGGATCTTGAGATATCACTGTTACTCCAAACACACCTGTGGAAACTGTCACATGTTGGGAAGGAAAGTAATCAAAAGTCCTTTGAGAGAAAATAGAGAAGGGACAGCTCTCTGGGTCATTGTTTAGTTTATGTTACTGAATTAGGGAAAGGGAGATGTGAATTCACTTTCTAGCTCTAGTTTGCATTCAGGTATTTAGTACAAATAAGAACATGAGAAACTGAAACCACTCTAAGGCCACGTTAACTGAGGCTTAATCATTTGTTGAGAAGTCACCAAACTATGGCTTTCAAGAGAGACCTGCAGGGAATGCTTTGTGAGTTTTCTGGGGATCAGGCAAAGAAACCCCTAGTCTATGAGGTTCTGAGGATGGTCTTCTTCAAATCTCTATTCAGATAGATCACCGAGTATTCACAATAAAAACTCAGGTTAGGCACCTAGAGGCTGTAGATGTTTCTAGATTTAGTTGATAACAGGGCAGCTGTCCTGAGGATCTGAATTTGGACATGGGCATTAAAAGTGGGAGTGAGGAGGCAGCTGAGCTTTCTGGAGCACACTGACTACTGTGTAGTTCATTAAAGTATGCAGTAAATAATACTGCATGAAACACCCTCGGCCTTTCCTTCTCATTTATTGGATGGTCCTTCCATTCCACCACTTCACAGTTAAAGATAGCAGTCAGTTCTCTTATGTTTCCTAATCTCTTTGAGTGTCTATTTTGCTCACCCAGAATTGTTCATGATGTTTCAACTCCAAAACAAAACCGCAGAAAGAGAGCATGTTTTCTATTCCATGTGAAACCTCACTGTTCTGGTACTATCCAAAATACTGATTAAAAGCTTTAAAATTGTTAATGAATGTTGCAGAAGAAAAGTTATAAAGTTTTAATGCTGAAATGTCATGATACTTCTTTTGTGTTCCATAACCTCTGCTTGCACAATTATAACATACACAACTTTTTGCACCGCTCTGATGTGGTGAGAGTTCACCTCTGCTTGCTTGCCACAACCATAGAATCCCACGGTGCTCAGCAAAAAAACAAGCAGGCTGAAGACAGGATCCTACTATGTCACTAAAAACATATTTTCCTGTCCTACCTCTTCCATCTTCTTTGTGTGTTCAATCCAAAACTGAATTCTTCAGGACACTGTCTGTTTTATAACTGACCTGTATGCTGGTAAAAACAAACAAAAAACCAAACAAACCACAAACCAAAATGTTAACTATAAATGAAATAATGCCTCATACAGGTAAATAAGCTATGGAAAATAAGTGTGTTGAAAACAATTTCTACATCCTTTCTTTCCTGAAGCAAAGTACTGAAGGGTCTACTGCAACCTGCTCTCTCCAAATGCCAGGACAGCTTATCTGCTCCGTTAACTTCCCTATCAAGGTATTCCTTTTTAAGAAAGAGAAATTTTTATATAACATTTGCATTAATCTAATTTAAATGTTTCATGAGTTTCAAGGTAGCAACAGTCTTGGAGTTAGTCCACTGCAGCTTGCAGCTTCCTTTGATCTCAGCTTGTAAATTGCCGATGACAATGGATCTCTGCTGCTACATGCTTCCTTTGCAAAGGACAATAGCAGCTCTCCATCCTCTGCTGTCATTCTCTTCTCTGTTATCTCCAAAAGCCACCAATTAGAGAAGAAATCACCATCCTACTCTCCTGTGCAGTAGGCAAAGAAAACACCAACTCAGGTTTCTTTTGAAAAAAAATGTAACTTCCCTTGTCTAAAGTGAGCCATCTGTAATGTGGATAACTACATCTGAATGAGCTACCTAAGCACCTTTCATAGACATTGGAAAGAAATTGACAGCTACAGGGTGTGAGATTTACCTTTTTCAGACATGCATCTGAATCTCCTACTAATGCCTGGTTTTCCTCACCAGTTGTGAAGGGAATTAATCAGGCTTTTTCAGACAGACTCTGTATTGGAAACATTTACAGTGAGACAACATGGAATTGTTCAATACAAAAAGGTTTTCCAACTTTAACAAGAAAATAGTCATAAATAGTAAAAATGAAATTCTGAATCCATGTTGGATTCAGAACAAGTTGGGTTGCCTTTTACTGCTGGGATTTCAATTAAGTTGTTTCTGAGTTACGGCAACATCCACAAAATCAGAGCCAAGTCTCAGACTCCCTCACTGTATGCAACAGCTACTGACAGATTTCATTAGGTTGGCCACTCTGAAGAGATTAAAGTTGACTGCAGAAGCCAAACTCTAGCAGTGTTTGCTGAGAATTCAGTAGTATAAATAGAATAGAATAAAATAAAAAGTACATCACAGGTCAAGATAAGCTACTCAGCTTGATTTGGATAAATTAAATACTTGGAGGTTTCAGGCTCCTTAGTCTTTGTAAATGAAAACAACCTGGTTTGTCATTCTGAAAATAAACCAAATCTGAAGTTTACATTTTGAAAAAATACATTTTGAAATAATTCTAAAAAATAAAAATTTGTATTGTTCTCAAGCATTTCTTAAGACGTGAGTTAAAAATTAGGGTCCATAATATTGAATGGCACAGTCTGAAAGTTTATTGTGTTTCTATCTAGGGAAAATACAGATTAAATCTAGATCAAAATATCCACCAAACATGCTAAGTAATTCCCGGTATTCTGTGAGTTGTTAATATCATGATCTTAATGACAAATCTGCTGTAGGGGAACTTCTTCCTCACTTCCAAAAAGAAACACTGGACAGGGGATAACTATTAACCTGGTCACTCTTACAGTAAGGACATTAGTGAAATTTATTAATTTCCTTCCAAGATGATGATTATATTGTCAGTGAGTACTTTTCACCTTTAAGTCACCCCAAACTTGCACTTTTCAGGATGAAGCATGCAAGGATCTCTTGAAAAACAAACCAAATGAGAATCAAGTTTAGCTATGAAGCTTGGGCTTGATAATGCAAAAATTCTTCTCCAAAATCAAGAATTGTTTAGAACTCAGTGGGCAATGATGATTAAGACCATTTCCAGAGGAAATAACGATGTACATAAAATGCAAGTCCTTACCAGTAGCAGACCTATATGGCAGGCTTCAGGCATTACAGTTAACAGGTGTAATTAAAGACAGCACTGCATTAGTCTGCTAGAAGCCTGAGTTTTAGTCTAGGCTGCCCCACTGATCTTAAATCCTGATTGAGTCGTTTTGAATTTTCCCACTCTTTGTTCCTTCAGACTGTGGATACTGTGGCAGGAAAGGGCTAAGAGAATTCACCCACATTTCCACTTATGGAACAGATGGGTACACTCTTCACTGGGTTATAAACTGGCTGGGTGGCAGGGCCCAAAGAGTTGTGGCGAATGGAGCTAAATCCAGCTGGCAGCAGGACACAACTGGTGCTCCCGAGGGCTCGGCGCTGGGGCCAGTCCTGTTTAACATCTTCATTAATGATCTGGATGTGGAGATTGAATGTGCCTTCAGTAAGTTTGTAGATTACACCAAATTGTGTGGGAGGGTCAATCTGCTGGAAGGCAGGAAGGCTCTGCAGAGGGACCTGGACAGGCTGGATCAATGGGCAGACGCCAACTTTATGGAGTTCAACAAGGCCAAATGCCAGGTCCTGAATCTGGGTCACATAACCCCAGGCAGTGTTACAGGCTTGGGGCAGAGTGGCTGGAGAGCTCCTTGGAGAAGGAGCTGGGGGTGTTAGTTGACATCTGGATGAACATGAGTGGGTAGTGTGCGCAGGTGGCCAAGAAGACCAGTGGCATCCCGGCCTGTATCAGGAACAGTGTAACCAGCAGAAGTAGGGAAGTGACAGTTCTATTGTACTCAGCTCTGATGAGGCCACACCTTGAGTACTGTGTTCAGTTTTGGGCCCCTCAGCACAGGAAGGATGTTGAGACAAGGAAAGCGATGCAGCTGGTCTTGAGCGCAGATTTTCACAGGAAATCCTAGCATATATCAAAAATTATAGAATCACAAAATGGTTTGGGCTGGAAAGGACTTCAAAGCTCATCTCATTTCAACCCTCCCCCTGCCATGGGCAGGGACACCCTCCACTAGATTGGTTGTTTCAAGCCCCACCCAACGTGACCTTGAACACTGCCAGCTTCTCTGGGCAACCTGTGCAAGTGCCTCACCTCCCTCACAATTAAGTATTTCCTCTTAATATCTAATCTAATCTCACCTCTTTCAGCTTAAGGTCATCAGCCCTTGTCCTGCACTCCCTGACAAACAATCCTTCTCCATCTTTCCTGTAGCCCCTTCAGGTACTGTAAGACTGCTATAAGGTCTCTCTAGAGTTGTGCCTTCTCCAGGCATAGAAAATAATACTATGTTCTTGGTATAAATGAGACACAACTTCAAGCCCTGCAATTTATTTTTTTTTCTTTTCAGTCTGAAATATTTTCTTGAAAACAGCACCAAAACACACAGAAGACATTTTAAAAAATTATCACATCTGTAATGCTAATATATATAATAAATATAATGCATGCTTCTATACAGTTATATTCTTATTTCAAGAGGTACATGTAAACATAAATAACTGTTACAAACAAGTTTAACATTGAAGGAAACAGTTTTGGAGGTACCGAAGTAAAATGAAAAAGTATAAATTCCTGTTCTCACTTGTTTCTCATTTTACTTTTATCAAAATCAACAGGCTCCCGTGACTTTTCTGTTTTGGTTTTGTTTTGGTTTTTGTTTGGTTCTGTTTTGTTTTGTTTGTTTTTTTGAAGTGTCAACTGTTGCATTGCGAACATTTTGTCCAGCTCTGGACTTGAAACCTTCTTTTCTTGGCTGGAAATTTTTTCCTAGAAGCACTAAATCCCTTTCCACTGGCTCCTCTGTGTAGATAAGCCACTGGACAAATATTAACTATTTCTTTTTGCCTAACTCTTGTTCCATCACAAGGACTGGAAAAGCAAATGACACTTTTTACTTCAGCACAGTGGATCTGGCAGGACATAATTAAATTGTGAAGGAGTATCAAGCCAACTCATACCACTAGAAAGCAAATTCATGGTCAACACATTCTGCTAAACTGCCTAGAGAAATTCTGTGCAGCTACACTGATTCGACAGTATCAGCCCCTGTAATCTTTTTTGATAGCTTCCTACAAACATCAACAGAAAAGGAGAGAGGTCAGTTTAGATGTTCAGGGAGAAGGAGAACCCAAATAAAATTTGTGGTTGTAGAAAGAGGTTATTCTTTGGTTACTTGAAATAAACACTTAAACCTCAGGATTACAAGATTCACATTGTTTTAAAAACACATGCAAAAGCTTCACCAGAGACATGGTTTTTTTCCTTCTCATTTAAATACTCAATAAAAATGTTACACACGTATGTTTGTATGTGGACATGCTCTATCTAATGCATTTTGACATCATTTGAGTGTATGGCTAACAAGCCACATAGAAATTTCTGAGGGAGTTGTTTCTTCCTAACCAGTTCTTTTTTTTTCTTTTTTTTTCCCCCTCTCTTAGATGGGGACAAATGACTAATAAAAGGACAAGGCTGGATAATTTCGGAGTTTTGGCCACAATAAGTTCACTTTTTATCCTCAGCTGACTTCATTTGAGTTTAAAATGCTTCCCATAAAAATGTTTCCACAGAAAAATTAAACTAAATTCTTTTAAAACAGGGTTAAGTTGGTCCAAGTGATGGTCTGTGGGAAACTTGGTCTCCTGCCCATGGCTAGCATAGTGCCTTAGTCCTACCCACTGCTAGCCTACAGACTAGCTCCATGCATTGCTGCTGACTGCTTCCATAACAAACCTAATGTGTCTGCCAAGGGCCAAAGCAGGAAAGCCCTGAAATGAACAGATGTGATTTTCTAAGTAATGTGAAATGACATAGAAAGCCCTCACAAAGAAGAAAGACATAACACTGGGTTTTAATGAGAACATGATCAAGCCCCAAATAGCCTTAGAAGAGATCCAGTGCAGAAACCAGAAAATACAGTTAAATATTATAGAAGAACCAATAGCTCCTTTATTGGAAAGGTTTAGAGTCAGGTCTGATAATGGAGCTGTGCTCTCATTATTACAGAGACTCATAATGTTCTAACGCAGTTCCTAAAACTGGAAAAGATCAATTGCAATGCCCGTCTCATAGTCTTATTTCATTAATAAGCACAGATGGTAAAATCTTGGCCCAGATAATGGCAGATAGATTAACCAAATTACTCCCACACCTAACAGCCTTTAGACCAAGTGGGATTTGTCTGTGGGAGTTGAGCTGAGGAGACTATTTAGTCTTCTGTATTACAAGACGCATTAGAGCAAGCCAGACTTAAAAAGGTAAACAGAGAGGGGGAAAAAATCCCAACAAAGTCAAAACCAAAGAAATATTTTTCTATGTGCAATGGCTTTCCTCTTCACAGCATTACGAAATAAACTTTGAAAGACAATGTATTGCCTAAATTAAAGCTCTCTATGCCTTCCTGCTAGGTAATGCTTAAAAGGTGTAATTCATTCTCCTCATTCAAAGCAGACTGGGAAAATGAGGCAAAGTTGTCACTTTGTGCAGTACAGTTTGATTGGATGATCATTTTTTGGATAGCTCCATGTATGGAGTCCAGCATCAAAGATAAAGCAGTAGCCTGAAGAGTTGCAAAGGATTTTTATATACTTTGAATTAGAATTCCTTGAGAAAACAATGCTGGAGTTCATGAATGATCAATTGTGGGGATAGTCTGGCTCTAAGACTTAAAGTATTTAGACTTCAAGTCTAAATAGACAAAGCCTATTTAGCCACATGTGTTAACATGCTTCTGTGCTCTGTAAGGGGTTCTTGGAAAAGCAAAAGAAGAAATGTCAGGACAGGGAGATGTGTATTATTATATGCAACACAAGCATCTGTGGAATCAAGACCAATGCCTAATCAAGTCTAATAATCCTGAGAGGACGTCCTTGCATCAATGAGTTCACTTTTTAACTAGAGAACACAGTTGTTAGAAAGGGAGGAGATGACAAAGGGACTGAGTTACCCAAAATGTTCAACCCACCAGCATCAAAGCTGAAATTAAAACCCAAGTCCCAAGCCAAGTCTTCAATGACTCAGGTACACACAGGTTCACACTCACTTTCTGGGCATCACTACATCACATGTTTTCTTCCAAACATGTAACTCTGTCACAATCAGTTTTTACATGTATGCACAGTCACTGCTGGCTGCAAGCAGGCATATTGAGAGGAGTAGCTGGTACACCCAGGGGTTGTAGCACAATTCAGAGACCTTGACAGACTGGAGCAATAGGCTGACAGGAACCTCATGAAGTTTAAGAATGTCAAGTGCAGAGCCCTGCACCTGGGGAAGAAGAACTATGCACCAATAAGCTTTTGATAAGTTGCATGAAGCAAACACTTGATTTTAATGGAAAAGGAAGAAACAAATGCTCAGTCTGAACAAAGTTAACGCTGGGTACAAAGGATGCTGTTAGTAGGTATGGTAACAGCTCCTTTATTGGCATTTGAATTACTCCAGCATCTCTTTGAGTATACCAAGAGCAGGGCCCATTCACTAGTATCTGTTCATGGAAAGCATTCAAGTTCCACTCCTGAATCAGCCCCCAGCACCAAAAAGACCTCATGCTCTGGAGGGGTGCGTTGATGTAGTACCAGGGAAGTGGACAAGGCTTGAGTACACCTGATGAACACTCAAACCAGCTTCTTCCCATCTGTTGAAACACTGCTAGGACCACAGGCTAGAGCAAGGTCTGTAGGGCAGATGCAACACACACAGCTGATACAACATGATAGCTTTAGTCATGTAGTCCCCATGGTGTCACTTCAACTTTCCTGCAAAAGCAGTGAGTCCAAAACTAAAGCTCCTCACTGCAGATGATGTTCCTCAAGGGTCCATACTGGGACCAGTGCTGTTTAATACCTTTATTAATGATATTGACAATGGGACTGAGTGCACCCTCAGCAAGTTTTCTGATGACATGAAGCTGGGTGGTGAGGTCAATATGCCAGAGCGACGGGGTGCCATCCAGAGGGACTGGGACAGGTTAGAGAATTGGGCCCAGGTGAACCTCATGAGGTTCAACAAAGCCAAATGCAGTGCCTACACCTGGGTGGGGACTATCCACATTATCCATACAGGTTAGGAGATGATGTGCTAGAAAACAGTTCTGAGGAAAAGGACTCAGGGGTACTCATGGATGAGAAGCTGTAAATGAGCCACCTCCTTACTGCAGGGGGGTTGGAGTAGATGACCTTAAAAGGTCCCTTCCAACCTAACACATTCTATGATTCTATGTTTGTCCCCAGCAAGCCATACTGGCCAGAGAAGGATCAAACAGCCTGTCTCTACACAGGCTTGTCCCCTTATCCCGTCTGCAACTATGCAGCCGGTGAGTAGTGCAGCCTGGTACTCCATACACTTAAGTCCCCACTGAATTCAATAGTAGCTGAGGGGTCTTGAATGGTTTTTAGGAGTGCGGGCTGAACCCCTGTACAGAAGCCAGCTCACAACAAAGCAAACATTGACAGAGGTTAGCAGTTTGGCACACCTAATGGTTTAAACACAGCATGGAAAAAAGAGTTGTAAAACCCAGGATTATCTACCCCATCTTGTCCCTTCTACAGTCTCCTCAGTGTCCCCTAAGATTAACCCATCCAATCCAGAAGGAAATCAGTTCAAGAGAAATTTTTACACACCACTTATAAGTATTATTTTTCTGAGACTATAAAGTGTCAGCGATAACAATAGCTATATTATTAATTAATCTAGATATATGAAAAATCATCTGAAAAAAGAAAATCTCTTGAGACTGGTAAACTACAAAATGTTCATTTTAATTACCTGTAAAATATGATTTAAACTTTCAAGAGTAAGTGCTGTTACACAAAAATCTGATGGAGATGGAACTGAAGTCCTGAACTCACATTCAATCAATAGGAATGGACAGAATAAGCTAGAAAATAGACATAATATTGTGTTTCTAAAAACCAAAAGATCTTTCTAAGAAGACAAATTATATGGAGGAGAGAGAAAGAAATATCCCATGTAATGAGTCATTATTCAGTTGTTTTCCTGAAATGTCAATTAGTACAATTAGGGGGTTCAGAAAATATTTAATACTTACATTAGTAAGTGAAAAACTTTGCGGTGGCATTTCATTTTTATTAAATCCCATTTAGAACTGAAAAGCAATGTAGTAGCAGTATTAACTGTAGTATTAATAGTAGTAGAAGCAACAATAGAAGTACTTTACATTTCAAATAAAATTTTTGAGCCTAAAGTTATTTTTCACTTTGAGTTGAATATTTAGCAACAAAATAAATTAATGGGATTGGGGAAAGGAAAAAAAAAAGAAAGAAATACCAGTACTTAATGCAAAATAGAAAATCTGAGCTGTTCCTGCATAGGCTTTTATTTTGTTGACTCTAAAAGAAATGTACAGTCCATACAGTGCAAAGTTAGTGTCTGGGAGACTTTAATGGCACAGGAAGATGGAGCCACTGCCTGTGGTTCACGGCCTGCCCAGCTGGGGATCTAACCCTGAGCACTGTAAATCTCTCACTGCCTAGGGAAGAGAGGAATTATAAATGAAAAAAACCCCAAAACTGCTTGCTCAGTGTGCCCAGGCTGCGTAACTCCAACCGTGAGCATATCTGGCAATGACTTGTGAAAGATGTCAACTCCATTTGCCCTCTGTGAATGGACCGATGCAGTCACCATAGTGTGAATTTGGGTCTAATCTCGGGTTTTGACTTCTCCTGCTCTGTTTGTGTGCAAGTACACACTCCATGTGGAAGCAAGCCAAGGTCTAGAATGCAGTAGAGGAAGAGCCTGGAGGGACTAAGCAGAACGGGCAGCACTACACCAGGAGACGCCTTTTCAGCTCTTCTCAAGTGCCACAGTGAAGTCTCTGAGCCTCAGCTGTAGGGTCAGAAGCAGTAGATATCCTGAAAGCTGCCTGGACTGTTGATCTCAGAGGTTACCAATGTTTTCACACTAGCTGCTGGCTTGATACAAAAAGTATCAATGATCTGGATAAGACAGAATGAATCCTCAGCAATTTTGCAGATGCTAGGAAATTAGGAGTGGGTTACACACTGAAAGGAAGAACCTTCCCCAAGATGCCCCTTGATAAGCTTAAAGATGTTATGAATATGAATAAAGTGCCATGTTCTGCACTTGGCTTGGACAGTCCCAAGCATCAGTACACTGGCTGGATGGAGAAGTCTACTGGGAGAAGCCTGGTGAAAAGGGCAAGTAGACACCAGACTGGAAGTCAACAGGAAGCTGTCCTTGCAAATAAGGCAAACCACACACTGGCCAGACTAGAAGGAGTGTGTCCAACAGACCAAATCATACTCCACCTCTTTACACCTGTACCATAGTGTCCCAGTGTGGATGCCTCCCACTCCAAGTCCAAGCCAGATGTGCAGAAACAGAAGCTGACCCATCAAAGAGCCATCAAAACAGTCCAGGAGATAGGCAACATAACATACAAGAAGCTGAGAGAACTGGCCTTGTTTCAGCTGATGAAGAGGAGGCAATGGAGCGAATAATCATACATACAATTCAAAAGGTAACAAAGAGGTAACAAAGACAGTGCAGCCAAAATCTTCTCAGTAGTGGCAGGTGGTATAACAACAGACAGAGGGGTGGCTTAGGAGGTTTGGATCAAACATAAAGAAGAGCTTTACTAGGAGGGCAGCGCTGGAGAAGGTAACCAAAAATCACCACCCGTGGGGATTTTCATAACTTGACAAGGCCACAGCTGACAGCCTGTATTGGCAATAGTCCTGTATGAGAGGGAGGCTGGTCCCAATTAACTACAGTTTCTCTGTGATTTTGTAAAACCTATCATAAAGTCTAATTCATTTTGTAATAATCACTAATAAAGAAATGCACTGATTGGTGAATTTATATCGCTATTTATAGAAAATGTAATTACCATATTTGTTTAGCTTTCTTTTGTGTAATGATCACTTAAGCCATTTAATTTGCTTCTATGCATACTCCCAGCTCAATTGATAAGTGTATATGACTATATTTAGCAAAGGCTGTACTAACAGCCTCATCACTTGACATAGTTATCTTTCACATGAGGCAGCACATCGTGGTCCTGATGACTCATTGTCACTGAAGATATTTCTGTCCAAATTATTTATGCCATTTTGCATGGTTACAGTACAAGCCTTCATATCTTCTCATAAACTGTCATGCACAGCTATTGTTTTTCTATGTATTACAAGTTACGTGTAATGATCCCCATTTGATCAGAAACCTCATTAGCAGGGAGCAAAACAGACTGATGTCTGCTGATTCCCAACAGAACTGTCCCTCTCCACAAGACCATGTAACTACTGATGATGCTGATGTGAAGTAACTGCTATATTTCTCTCCTGAGATGGCTTTCCATCAGCAGAGGATGAGTTTTCATGTAGAGTCTGTTACAAGCATAAAACAGTTTGGTATCCTCTGTGAGGTAAACAGTAAAACTCTATAATGTTTGAGGCATTGAGTGCTGAAGCATTTATTAATGACCTGATTCAGATCTAAAGAATCTCTCCAACAAAGGAGGTTCTTCTGCCAGTGAAGCACAATTTGAGACTCATAGCTTGTATACACAGGGAAAATTACCAGCATAATTATGCCAGTGTAATTATACTAGCTTAGCTATGCCAGTAAATTTCTCCCTCTATGGACACTTCTGTCCCAGTATAAAAATATTTCTTTTCTATGCAGCTCATCTCAATGTAATTTAAATCAGGACATTTATCTTGAGATAAGAAGGGCATGGGAAGTTTAACTGGCAGGATATACTGGGACAACTATACCAGTATAGTTAGCCATTTCCATATAGGTAGCTTTCACTTAACAGGAGTGTGAGATTGTGTCTGCTTAATGAAAGCTTTGGGTTTAAGTGTTTTCACATTTCTTCATCTACTGAAGTCAGAATAAATAATTATAAAAGAGAATCAGCTCAGTAATAGGATCTGATAAGCATATATCTCTGCTCAGCGAATTGCTGTGCTTGCCTCATTAGGATTAACCACCCTGCAGACAAAGAAGCAAAGTCACGGGTTCTGAGGAGGCAGCACCAGATGGAAGTCTTACTCAAAAAATGTCTCAGGAGATGCCTTAGCATCTGTTATTGAAGAGTGTTATGGGTAAAACCTGAAGAACCACCTCGAAAACGGGCAAACAGATGTGCCTGACGATGTCATGGTTTAACCCCAGCCAGCAGCTGAGCCCCACACAGCCACTTGTTCAGTCCCCCCACAGAGGGATGGGGGAGAGAATCAGAAGAGTGAAAGTGAGAAAACTCACGGGTTGAGATAAAGACAGTTTCACAGGTAAAGCAAAAGCCACACATGCCAAGCAAAACAAAACAACAGAGAATTCATTCCGCACTTCCCATGAGCAGGCAGGTATTCAGACATCTCCAGGACAGCAGGGCTCAGTCACGCCTAACGGTGACTTGGGAAGATGAATACTATCCCTCTGGAGATCCTTCCCCCTTCCACCTTCTTCCCTCAGATTTAAATGCTGAGCATGATGTCATATGGTATGCAATATCCCTTTGGTCATCTGGGGTCAGCTGTCCCTGCCGTGTCCCCTCCCAACTCCTTGTGCCCACCCAGCCTCCTCACTGGTGAGGTGAGGAGCAGAAAAGGCCTTGGCTCCAGGTAAGCCCTGCACAGCAGTAACAAAGACACCCTGTTAACAACATTCTTTTCAACAGCCCCGTACTAGCTACTGTGGAGAAAACTAACTCTATTCCAGCTAAAACCAGCCCACTTGAGCAGGTGGAGATTATGTGATGGCCTCACAAAGAAGTTCTTGACTTTCATATTTTTTCAGCTGAGGTATTGCATTTCAAATGTATGTGTTGTGCAGCCCCACAAAGTGACGAGTATCTATTTATCTGGATGTTCCTGAGAAAAGCTTTCAGTCTTGGCTCAACTCTGCCGTGTGGTTAGTCACAGAGACATAGCTCTTAAAGATCAATCATGTTAAGGATTTTATTAGGAACTGAGAATCATCCCTGCAACATGTGAAAGAAATAACCAGGAAGGACACTGTACCACTGAGCTTTCCTCTACTGCTCTTACAGAAAACACCTCAATACAAGCCTGAAGGTTTCAAATCATCTAACATTCCTTGATTTCTGCTCTAACTGGAATAATTTTGGGCAAGGACTTGCAAGAAGTGCCAATTCCTTTTGTCCTCTATGGTTACACAGGCAGCATAGTGTGGATTTGAGTCTATTCTCAAATTCTGGTTCCTCTGGTTAGTACACCCTCAGGTATGGAATTAAACAAGGTCTAGAGTCCATTAGAGCAAGAGCCAAGAGGAAGAGTCAGGCAGGACTAAGCAGAGTGGGCAGCATTGTATCAGGGAACACCTCCTGAGCTCTTCTCAAGTGCTGCAGCAAGGGCTCTGAGACTGGACTGTGGCAGTTCTAGCAACCAGAGAAGGAGCAGGGAAAGGAATAGGCCATGGGACTGAGCATATTTAACTCCATTTTTAGGTTAATCCTTTTTGTTGGACACAGACCATGAGAAATGGATGAATAAAAAACAAGGTACAGATGTACTATTGAAAAACTATCTCCAACCTTTGTGAAGTTGGATGCTTGGGTTCCAAAGAGTACATTTGATGGACCTTGCTCGAAGGCCTGGCTGAATAAGAAAGAAACACTCAATTTAAGAATTTAAGATAATGGTATCACACTTTCTTCAGCACTAGCAACCTAAGACACACAGAAGTGACCACCTCCTTCGCAGAAGATACCCATGGAGGGCAGCCCAACTCTCAGAGTATACTAAGTTCCTCCCCAGTTACGGCATCCCTACTCCCTTTTGTAATTCATGATCCCGGACTCCTGTGTTCAGGACTGCTCAGCCACTAGATGTCTCTGTGTCCTACAGAGCAAGGTAGAGGAGAGCAACTTCTGGCCAAATCCTAAGAAAAAGCTGGAGAGCAAGCAGCATGGAAGCCTCCCTGCTTGTATGTATCTCAGAACCCTGCCTGAATGATGTAGCAATGGAATGATTTTCACTTGAGCATACCTCAAGGAACGTGTTCCTTGCATGTCCTGGCTTGAATTATTGAGCTGGAACTTCAGAATATCCACAGAAAAAGTGGGAAGAAAAATCCTGTCCTCTTAAATCCCTGAAGAGGCAGATTTGCATTATAGTTTCTCCAAAAGAAGCTTTTCTAAACTGACTAGCTTCATCATCCCTGCAACCGGTCCCAGAGTGGAAAGGAAGTCTGCAGCAAAGGCTCTTATCTATTCTTTCCGTTGGATAGGTCATAAAAGGACAGCATGCGTTCCCTCAGATTCTTCCTCTGTGTTAGTTCTGCCATGTGTACTCACACACACTGTTATTTTCTACCAGTATGATTGTGTTTGGGACATCTATTCAGCTCATCAGCACTTTGGGGCATGTAAGGTCAACAGCCATAAGAATAGGTTGTGCAAATCTGATGGGGTCTGCAACAAATGCCAGCCCGTGACCTCACTACAGAGGTAGAAATCAATAGATGAGGAATGTGTTTGAGTTGCTGCAGGAATCTGTTATCTTTTTCCTGACAAACAACTTCTTTGGCTTGTGAGAGCAGGGTCTGTACCACCACACCAGTGGTGGGGACCCTGCACATAAAAAATATCTTTTTTTTCTCTCTTTTTTCTTTTTTTTTCTCCTAAAACATGAATGTTATACTATAGACTCAGCTCCACAAACTGCTGACATCAGAACTAGGCTGACAAGCTATGCTGTTGCAGAGACTGAGCAGCTACAGTACCCAGACACAACTGTGGATGTCAGCTTGAAAATGCTCTTTCAAAGGACTTGATTTTTAGAAGACAAGAGCAAGATAGATGTGTCAAACTGGGCACCCATGGAAGGAAGGCTACATAAAACACACTTTTGACAAGATTACCCAGAGACCTCGTTCCCATTTCATGTTCCTAATCCCAGTTTCCTTGCAAGCACAGAAGGCAGCACACGATGAGTCTTATCCGCAAACAACGATGCACTATATTTGCAAACACAGGTTCTCTGATGGTATTAGGACCACCACACTATTTCATAGAAAGCTTTATATGTGTCAGTGAGGGGATTAAAGTGTCAAATAAAAGGCTGGTACTTTAAAGGAGATTTCCAATAGTGTATCTTATTACTCATCACTGACTCAGCTTGATAATATAAAGTCAATGAGAGAAGTTGCCAGCATTCCTTTGTGTTATAATCATTAAAGAGCAACCGCCAGTGTTCCCACACTTTCAACTTCTGCAAAATTGTTGCTCTTTGCCCTTTACCGCATCTGTGTTTGCATAACCAAGTGGTGTACAGCTTGTCAACACCTCCTTATGCCTCACCTTCCTCCCTCCAGGGTTTTGTTTATGTGTCATCAGAGAAAATCCACTTCTAAAGATTAGAACCTTCTTTTCCATGGTATACAGAAGGGATCGATAATTGCCATATTAATTCTCAAGCATGACCTCTGAAGGAATGAAAAAGACCTGTACAATCAAATCCAATTTTAGGAGGAACAACTTGGCTAATTGCCTCACACCCTGAACTGTGGGGGTTCCTTTCTGGTTGTGTTTGGTGTCAAGTAAAACCACACAGTACGTAGGCAGGCAGATAGAAGACATTAGTGCTTAATCTCCAGCCAGGATCACTGCAAGTCCAACAACAGTTCCCTCATCCCCATTAACATACGTGTTGCAGTGCCCGTCTGCTCAAGTCACGGGGTGTAGAAATGTGCCACCACTGCTAGCCAGACAACTTGGGCCATGTCTATGTTTGGTGGAACTGGGGTGCCTGGGGCCATGTTTTCTCATGTCCTTTGTACCCAAGTCCCTGTACTCTCCCACTGGCACCTGTCAACAGCTCCCTGCTCTGTGCCTTCCTTACATCTGCTGAATCACTTCTCACCAAGTAGATGCAGGGATTGAAATTAATATAGGACACCTCTGAGAAGAACTTCCAGGTCCAGTATTCAGGACTGTGGCATTTGAGGTAGGGAAAAACCTATTCAGCTCCTTGTGCTCAGAGTTCCTGAGGTGCTTCAACCTTTTTTCCTACAAATGCTCAGGAGCAGCCAGGTTTGCCCTAATAGGCGTCTAAATTGTTGCAGCTCAGAGGCAGACAATGAGGCTCTGACATGCTACCTCAGAGAGGCCAGATTTATTAGATGTGCTCAGACTATGCCTAATATTGACAGCATCAAAACAACACTCACTCTTCTGACTCCTGCATACATCAGGACATTTAAAGACCAGACTCCAGTGCCTGTCCAGACATATACCTTTGCCTACTGTTTCCCAGAAGTTAGCTAGATGTCCACTCAGTGTCTTTCAGAAATGAATCACACCTATAAATGTTCAGTAAACTCAGTACATTGGCAGTGGAGAGCAACAGGCTCTTGTGTTGAGCACCTGAATTGTTCACTATGTGGGGAACCTTTGGTGCCCAGCTTGGGTGACATGAAATACCCTGATGGATGAAGTACCTGCTAACTTCATCATACTTAAATTTTATGTCTATGGTGAAGAAGTTTAAACATGGATTTTATCCCTTCTTCTAATTGTATCACCTTGTTCAATCACTGGAAGTTCTGCATTCAGTCCTTGCTATGTAAATACATTAAAGTTGGGGTGGTTTCCTTGAACCTCAGACTGTGAATTACCTTTTAGGGAAAGCTTTCCTTGACCGCTCACCTATAGCTACTGCTCATCAGTACTACCTACTTCAACAGCAAGCAGACATTTTCTGGTCTTGATTTCTGAATGCTATTCCACCTCCTCTCCAAATTTCCTTTTTTGATGTTACATAGGGTATTTGCATAAAATTGAGGAACTAAGCCAAATATTTCTCTTACCACTTCAAAGCTACTGACCTCCATGAAGCTGGACTGGTGTAAACGAGGGGAGAATCTGACGCAATAGGATAGTTCAGTATAATTATAAATCCACTGTCCAATACCACCAGAAGCCAACTAGCTGCAGTTGTGTCTGGCCAAGCCCAAGGTAAGTTTGGACTCAGCACCATATTAACGCTGTCAGGCATCTTCTGGATCACAGCTGATTCATGCCCTGCTGGCTAGAAGCACAGCCAGAGCTTGCTTTCATCTGTCTGCAACAGACTCCAGTAGATATTTTCTGAAGATGAGGTTTAGATTTTAATACAAAGAAATTCCCAGTATGTTTCTTACACTTTTGCATCCAAACCGCCACGAATCCTGTTGTTTGGGATGTGATGTTATAGAAGGTTGTAGTCTGGCTGAGAGGCAAACTAAATGCAGGAAATAATTACAAATCTAAAATGGCAGTTTTGTTCTGTAAATCAAGAGACATATATTCAGTGATCAGGACAATAAGTAAGTGGCTAAAGCAGTTATATTTCTCTGCTTTTCTTAAAACAGGTCATCCTAGTTATGTTTCAAGATACACAAGCAACATCTTGACTTTTTGAAACTGGAGAGGTCAGTTGCACTGTCTCTTATTTTAGTAAATGCCCAGGTCATTGTTTTGTATGTAAACAGCAGCATATCGCCTGGGAGTCAAATGCTGAATACTGCAGGTGTATTTCCTAGAAGAATGTAAATGGAATTTAAAATCCCTTCAGCCACCCAACGATGACAGGAGTTCACATGACTGTACTATTTTGGTGTACAGCATTGACTGCATTACTCTGCACCCCCAACAATCTGTCAACAATTCCAATCTGCAAGCATACTTCAGATTGATCTTAATTAATCTGATTCATACTATATTAATGCTCAATTCATCAGTGTATTTCAATATGCATAATAATACTAATAATAGATCTAGACTTAGCTTTTAAATAGATCTGAGTTTATCAGGGAGACTTCATGGTAGAAGAAAAAATATGAATACTGTGACAAAATAAGCCAGCCTTGATGAAAATTAAAATCCAGATTTTTGAAATCACATGTTCATGAATAGTAGGTTAGGGGATAAGTGTGATTGAAATAGTGATGCAACATCAGGATTTATTTTCAAATCAATTGAGAGAAAACAACTTCTGTGAATGAGCAAATGGATCAAGCCTACAAAGTTTCGTTCCGTGTGCCTTTTTTTTTGTTGTTGTTGACTTCAAAACCTCACAGACTCTGAGCCTGGAAATCCAGTACTGTGGTCAGTATTGCTCCACTGTTCACTTGCATTTGAGATCACTTGGATTGATCTCTGTTTGAAGCTTTGGGTCAGAGACATTTTTGGCCAGTAGCTATTCACCACAGTTATGGATCCCATGAGGGTCTGGCTCTTGACAGCACTGTATATGTGTATCTGAGGGTCTTCAAAATTTTAAAAATAAACTGCATCAGGATAAAACCATATTCTGTGACAGTGCAAAAATGTTAAATTACTGCTACCTGATGGTTTAGTTTAGTGGCTGTTTCCAACAGATAGATTAACCTATCAATTAACTGCAAATCAGTTATTTTACTTTCCCAAAGATTCTTTGTATTCCACCATGTTCCATATATCCTGTTATTTGAGGACATGGTCTTGATGTGCCATAGCATGATATAATTCATAGTGACACTATCAAATGTGCTACAGCAAAATACGAAGCTGGGGAAAGGAGAGCTCACACTATGGTGACATGCCAGCTTTTCAGATAGCAAACTGCTGCAGGCGAAGTCTGATACACTTTCGTTAAGCACGAGCAGGCGTACCCTGCATGTTGCCTGCTGCTCAGGCAGTGAGGCTTTCTTGAGGGAAGACATGCAGTCTGGTGGCTGGAGAAGTGGACACAGTTTGGGTTTCAGTTCTATACTTACAGTGATGACCTTGTGCAACCCTTTTGCACTCACTCTTGTAACTGAGTAGTGACACAGACTACTAAGCCATCCTTTCAAGGAGCATTTGGAGCACAGGAAGTTCCACACCAACATGTGGAAGAACTTTTTCACAGTAAAGGTGACAGAGCACAGGTACCGGCTGCCCAGGGGGGTTGTGGAGTCTCCTTCTCTGGAGATATTCAAGACCCGTCTATGAGACCTGTTCTAGGGAACCTGCTTTGGCAGAGCGGTTGGACTCAATGATCTCTGGAGGTTCCTTCCAACCACTACAATTCTGTGATTCTGTGATTACCAGACTCAACTCATTAATATCAACACTGGCTGTAAGGTTTTGGAACATAAATTTTTTAAGGAACACATGAAGAACCATAGTGAGAGTAGGATTACTCCTCAGGAAGTATGAGCCAGAAGCTGATGGTGACCTTGGTACAGCCTGTGTTTTCACCAACAACATCTAAACACAGTAGCCAGAACAAAGTGCTAGTAACAGGGTCTATTAACAATCCACCACAAGGCAAAAAGCAAAACAGATTCAGAGCCCAAGCAGAAGTCAAGTCAGGAGCAAATGGAAATACAACTGTAAGGTTGCCCAATGTCCACCTACGTATACCTATAATATATCCTGGTAAGTACTGAAGGCCCAGACCCAAATTTAAACAGAGCTTGTAGCTCAGTTGATGAAGGTAATGAATGGACATCCCAGGTGCACCTGGGCCAATAAAGGCAAATTAGTACTATTAGGGCCCTAACAGGGACCTCTTGGATCATCAAAAATTATCCCTGATATCACAATGAGCCACACTCAGAAATTCTCTCTGCAAACTCTAGTTTGGAATGTTAGAGGGGTTTGCTCTTGCTGCTAATAATGAGAAACTGTTCTAAAATCTTGAAGCTAGGTACATTCTTTGTCAAACAGTATTTCTACCTGTTGTCAGCTGATGGCCATTTGTTTTAATGCCAAAAATTGCCTTTAGTTGAAATGTCTCTTTTTTAATTTTCTGTTGTTCCCACTCCTGGTTTGTTTTGTGGTTGGTGGTTGGTTGTTGTTGGGTTTTTTTAATTGAGAACAATGGTATCAGTACTTTCTTATCACTAGTTAAAATACCGTATCTGCTATATGGCATTTATTCTTTTACAGCCACATCACAGCAGTGATACCTAATTAGCCTGTGACTGGCTAGTGCTCACTACGCTCTGTCCTTTTCAATATACATGACCACAGTTTATAGTGGAAATTCTCGGGATTATTTGCTATGCACTTCCTTGCACTTCATATAATTACACACAGATACATTTCTATTAGCTCTCTCATCAAAATTCTTCATTGCCTCCCATGTTCTGATCCTCTGCTGTACTGATGATGACTCTCAGCTTTGTGTCAACAGCTAATTTCATTTGCACGCTCTTCCTGTTTATGTTAAAGTCACTAATGAAAACCTTGACAATGTGTGTCAAGAGCAATCCCTGATGTTTCATATTAGCATTTTTTTTCTTGCAGAGTTGATTGATAAAGTCAAAGAAGAATTTGGTTTGGAAGAGAGCTCTAGAGGTCCATTAGTTCCTTGTTCAAACCAGCACTAATATTGAATTTCTTGTGAATCCTGAAACTTTTAAGCTTCCTTTTTGTTATCTTTCCTGTATTAAAACTAGTTCTCATTTGGTATTATATTTAGATGTTTACTGAAGTCCAAAATCACATCTCTGTGCCACTTCATTTCTCTGGAAGTCAAATATTTTTATTTACTTCCCTAATTCTGAATACCTAATATGGGACCTTGGCTGGTCCAGTGGTTTGGAGGTTTCTTTCATAGTCCTGTTTTCTCTAGGGATTACAAGAATTTATGAAATGGAAAGGATGGGCCTTTGGGATCTCATACTACTATAATTTCTTCCCTCAATCAAATCATGTGACATAAATTTTTAATTCATATTCCAATCTTAAGTATTTTTCCCTCTTCTTCCTACAAATACTGCAGTCATGCAATCTGCTTGTCCTGAAATGAAACTCCCTACTGCCATGCTGGAGACCAGCTTTTCCATTCTTGAGATTCTTTGTAAGTCAGCTGGAACCTACTAAGAACTTAACACCCACATACAACAGTCTTATCCAAATAGACCATTTCTCAAACTTCCCTGAAGTTTGATATTTTGGCAGAATGTCATGTACCTATTTCATAAGCGCAAGGTCATTTGGGAGAAAATATCCACGCTGAAATAAAAAAGAAGAAAAAAATAGAGCCTTTCTGACCATTATCATACAGAGCCAGTGGAAAACATGGTTTCTAGTTGGAACTGTGGTTCCTGCTGACCACTGAAACATTTGCCAGTGCATCAGGCCTGTTCTTCCACTAGCATAAACCACCACAGCGAGATTAAGTTTATGACTATCAGCAGCCAGCAAAAGGTGCCACTAAATGTGGGCCAAACTGTTTGCTGTGCATAGCTAGAAAGCCTTCAGACAGCTTGAAAGAGCAGCAGTGAGACCAGAAGACTTTCATCTCTGTCACTGATGCAACTAAATGTTGAATAGATCCGTGATGATCAAAGTCTTCTGCAAGTGCCTAACAACAAACTGGTGGTGCAAGCTGCACTGCTTTGCTCAAAGTTACACAGGCAAAGTTACTGTGGCAGAACCTGGTCAGATTTAATCCTCCTTGGTGACACCAGGATTGGGGTTTTTCAAGATAATGATCATAAACTACATGCAAAGGAGGAATAATAATTTATATTAAATGGCATGAGAACATGGCTTTCTCCTCTTACATATGTATCCCAGATTTTTGAGAGATGTACGTTCAAACTTGACACCAAATTAAGATTTTACAGAACATTCACAAAACTCCTGTTTGCCAGCATTATCCTTGCTGATGCTAGTGCTCTGCTTTTGGGGGTTCAATCCATACCTTCTGGATTACCATTTGCTAGCAGCTGCACAGCAGGTCACAGTCCCTTGGAGCCACTAGAGCCAGCAGAAACCACAAAGGCCCAGATCCCACTGCAACACACATTTAGAAGGAGCTGGGAACCAAGAGAAACAGGAATTTTGACTCTATCATAGAGTTGGGGCAGAGCAGAAATATGTCCCTGTATAGTGGTAGGAAGTAAGCTCGTCCCTACTTGTTAAATTGCCTGCTTGCTTAATGCCAAAAACTGAGGCAGGCAAAGCTATTTAAAATTATGGCAAGTAATATGGAAAAGTGACTATAAATACTATAAAAACCAATGCAAATTGGATGCAATCACAGATGTGGGAGCAATGGACTGTTTGGTCACAGAGTGTGACCAAAAGAGTGTGACCAAAACTCTTAAGAGTGAACACACTGGAAATCAAATTAACTTACTGTTTTCTACAGGTACAGCTAATACACAGCCAGGGAGACCTCTGCAGAGGCAGGCACGAAGTGGGATCTGTGGATCCATTTAGCCACCAAGCAAGAGTGAACGCTGGGGTTTGGGGTAAGAAAACAGGTGTAGCACCAAACTGCATCAGACATTTCTTCGGTGTACAGTTTGTTCTAAATCAAAGCATTCTGCCAGCTAATAAGATAAATGCAATATAGTTCAGTTACAAAGAAGTAGGTTAAACCAGCTGTTCATTTACTTTCTCTGAGTCAGAAGCAGGAACTCAGCAAGTTCCTTGAAGGCGGCATTCTCTTTTCTTTCAGCTTTATATACATGCCTTCACAATCTCCTGCTACATTTCTTTCTTTCTTTTTTTTTTCCCCTGCATACTGCAGGCAATAACTGTGAAACTCTTTAATTTAACAATATGTTCTTTGTCCTGCAACTGTTCCTGTTTTGCAACCAGATAGATTATATGTATGGGCCTGTAGGAATAGTCAAACAGTTAATAAGGGCAGGGTTTGGCATGCTTTCACTATGTACAAATTCTACAATCAAGTCCTGACAGGAAAGCACTGTATCTCCCTTGGTTCCCAGTCCTGACTAAAACATGCAAAATATCACTACTGGGAATAATACTTATTTCTCAGAGAGCCGTAATACCAGTTTTTTCTTATCAATGCATCATTGAAAGGTATTTTGTTTATAGTTTATGCCATTTATTTTCCCAGGCGTATTAAATTTTCAAAAGCAACCCAGGGCTCTTTGTGCCTGTCAAAGGCACAGGGGTGCTATTTAAAATTGCATTACACCCTTAATACAGTATGAATGAAAGAACTAAAGAGAGACCTGTACCAAACAAATGAATATCGGACTGCATGATTCCTTGGATCTTCTATTTCTGCCATACCCCCCAACACCTGGAAGAAGGACATTGTGCAAAGGCCACCACAGCACAAGGTACCACAGCCAGGATGAGAAGAGTTTCTCTGCAACTCTGCAAACTCAAATCACTGATCCTGCCAATGAGACAGGAACCAGAGTGAAACCCACCATGTATATGAAACCACCAGAGGTACATGAAGAGCAGCAGGAATACAAAGAAGGGAACACAGTAAACAAAAACCACTTTATTTGTATCTGATGGAGTAAACAGTCATCAGTGTGAACACGTACAGAGCCCAGATCTGGAAGGCAAGGAAGTAATATCTTTGCATAATCCCTTTTTAGATGAGAAAGGTATTTAAAACCCTTTATGTGGGCTTGGGCCTTGAACCTGAACACTTACTGAAGAAGAATCTGAAGACAGAAGTCAAATGTGAATTTTCTCCTCTTTAAAAATTGCCTTTTAGAGGTAGAACCTCAAAAGACTTGGAATTATTGCTCTGACCTCAGAAGACTTTAAAAAAAATGGTTACTTACTTAAACCACTGGAATGCACAGGAGCAAGTCATCTCATGAGGTTCACAGTCCGCTCAAAACCAGACGGTAAGAAAATCCAGTCAAACATTTTAGAACTCTATGAGGCAGAGATTTAAGTTTTAAAGAAATGTGAGAAATCTATTGTTTGGGTGTGCTTTTCTTCATATTTTAAATGGGAACCCGGTTCTGAATTCAGTGAGGCCAGAGCCCCTCAAATCCTCTGCCAAGGCCCATCCAGTCTGCTAACCAGGTTGAGACGTGCTGTCTTATGATACGGCAGCCTCTAACCCTGGCAGAGCTTGGAGGAACACCCTTACTGGTTTTCTTCATTAGCATTCAGTTAGCTTTGCTTTCACTGAAGCTCATTACATTTCCTGGCCAGTTTTCCATGCATACAGGACCATGCACCCTGAAAATCATGAGCACCAAAGAGCACAGAAAAACTCACTCTTCATTCTGCTTTTGAAATAGTGCTCTAAAATAAATACTTTAAGTATAGGCAGTGAGAATAGAGGAGCACTCTAGAGAAAACAGGGAAAAAACATCTAACAGAAGGGTTAAAATATGTGGGAGCAAGACAGAGACACCTCACCACCCAGCTCATGAGCCACCAGAATCGATGGTGCAATGCTGGTCTGCCCTCCAGCCAAGGAGAAGGAGCAAAGCTCTCTTCTTTATAGCAGCAGTGGGAAGGCCAATCTCTCCCACTTTCCTTTTGCTTTGACAACAGGTCCTTCTCACCATGAAAGTCTTCTCCGGGATCTTACCAAGTCAGCACAGCCATATCAGTTTTGCTGTAGCAGGGAGGAACAGGACAACTCAGGGTATGCTGTATGCTGTATTCAACAGGTTCTCTGGCCCCAGAAATGCAGGAGGGTGGACAGGAGTATCCTGCTCACCTCTCTCTTGCGACTGGAGTGTGTGTGCCTGGTGCAGGACTTGCGCAGATGCCATGTAGCTTCTGAATCTTTGCCATCCATGGGGAGAGCAGGTCTCCACCTTTCCCTTTTGCGCTTGGCAAAGGACACATATTTCTCTGAGAACTCTGAAAAAGCAGCATCTCTGTGCAGTGCCATGTCTCCCAACTTCCCTAGACCTGCCTAATTAAACCTGTTTCACTCTTACACCCCAGGTTGTCTGGGGTCATTAAGCCAGATCGAGCTGCTGCTCTTGCCAAATGTGTATGTATCCATCTTCTTCCTGCTCTTTAGATTCCTTCATGCCAGGGGACACAGACAATAGCAGAAAGTTACACCTCCTGGCCAATCCAGTGTTTTAATCAGTATGGACTATTGTTTTGGCTCAGTGGTGTTTTAAGAGTTAGCTTTCCTCTCCCCAGACTTCTTTTTTTCTCCTGGACAGATCTGTTTCACAGATGAACGTATGTGCCCAAAGCACAAAAAACGGATGTGTAGATTCACTCAAACTCACAGCCACCACTGGAGAGGAAAGGTCTCTGCAGATCTGTCACTCTGCCGTGCATAAGGACTGTAGCAATACCCAGCATTGGGATAGCATGATTCCTTTAAAAGCAACATCTTAAGGGTATTTGTATACATTTTCTTCAGTCACTCAAAGGTCCCAGTCATAGGAAGTATGAAGGCACTGCCCTTACTGATTTCCTTCTAGAAGAAAAATCAAAAGGACCTAACCAAACTGAAAATATAAACAGCAGACCTTATCTGCTTGTATCACTTGGCTGCCTTCCAAGTGCTTAGACTTAATATTCCTGACAGTTAGGAATATTGTTATCTGTAAAATGCCATGGACTTTTATGGTGCTATATAAATGCCTATTATTAATTAATAACTACAATACTTAGTGACAGTATTTTAAACATTTACAGGAGCAGCTTCATGAACAACAGCACATGTCACTTTTTTTAAGCTTCTAATACAACCAGCAACTCCAATAGACCACAGCGAACGCCCTCTTTGGACATGTCACAGTCTGGGGGATAACTTTCCGTCTCCCCACATCTCTCTTCACTTTGCATCCCTTCAAGCATCAGGCTTTGAGCCATTTGCTGCTCTTGTTGCTTGAATCTGAGCCCTGATCGCAAGCCACAAGAGCCTGGATGTCAGTTGTGCTTAGCCCCAAGATCTGATTCGGTGCCAGCGGTTCCTCCCTGGAGCAAGTTATGATCAATGGCATATGCAGTGATCAGAAACTATTGTTTATTTAGTACTAGGAACAAAGCGTTTAGAGACAAAAGGAATTCAGACAAGCAGCAAGCTACACATGTCTATCTTGCTTAAAAATCTTTCTGTCCCCCAAGGGTACTGCAAAGTAGACCTCACGTCTCTAGAAACTTGTGCTTCACCCAACCAATACTACTCACAGGAGTTGGTCTCCTAGGAGAGTGTTTGCTTTGAGACATGTCCTTACACTCTGACCCTTAGCATTCAGAGCAAAGCCTTCAGTCTGCAGGTGTATTGGTGATAATCGACAATCCATTGTATTGATAAGTGATAATGCATTAATGGAATTTGATCCTGCCCGGTGGAGTCAATCATGAAATGCTGAATTCATGGGAATGTGTTATTGACTGTCTACAGATCTGCAGTCTGAAAAATACTGCACACAGCCACAGAGAGCATGTTCATCTGCTAGACCTCGGATTATTTATTCTTTCTACAGCTCACCTTCACTTAAGTTGTAGCAGCTTAGCTCCCCCCAACACCCCTATATCTTCGTCTGGTTTATAAACTGATTACACCCACCAAATCCTCACTCTGTGCAAAGACTCAGATAAGAGATCCTGCACTAAGCAAGACAACAAGGAAGACCATGCTGAGAGGTTTTCCTTGCATAGTGAGGTTCAAAACTATGTGTCTTAGCCAAGAGACCTCTTTTTCCTAGAAGCATACAACACAAGTCCCTCCTGAATCCTGACTCCCCATTTTTCCAGGCCATGCCATGATTTTACTTGCAACACCTAGAAAACCCAGCCCCTCACTGAACAGTGCTTCTTCACAAGCAGCTGTTTCAGACTCCTCAACAGCCTCCCCAGGAAGGCCCTCACAGTAAAGCAGGCAGTTTAGCAAAGCCTCGGAGAAGACTTTTAACTGCTATCAAGGAATTTGACCATGGGATCAATAAAAGGTGGAGCAGGAAGAGGGAAATTTGGAGAGTAGTTCAGAGGAGCATAATGAAGAAGGAGAGAAGCTGCGGAGAGGAGCAGAGAGTTACCAACTAGGGCTGGGCAGCAACATGTTGGCATAGCCTTTGCTTGCTCACTGTACCAACCCTGCGGCACCTCCCTGCAGCATGGGGAGGCTGGGCAGATGCTTCCCTTTCTTTCCCATCAAGCTCCATGGACTTTTCAATGTCCCTGGTTCCTCTGCAATATCTCTTCCTCAACATTACTCCTCCTGGGTGGCTGATTTTCCCCGAGGTCCCGAATTCTCTGAGTCTTAGTAATGACTTCATGCCCTTTGGATCAGGCCCTCGTCAGGCACTACCTGTTTAAGTGGAGAAGAAATGGGAGGGAAAGTAAGAGATGTACAATGAATCACAATGAACTTGCAGGATTTTGATTGTGTAAATAAGAGGAGTGTTTAATCAACAGAGTGTATAAAGTTATGATACCATGGCAAAATAAAGAGAATGGATGTATCTTTGCTTAATCCCAGTACAACCTAGATTTATTCTGGAACAAAATGTCTCCCTAGCATTGTCAGCTCGAGGTAATATTTGTACAGTTGTGAGGTGTCATGCAGATTGCATGATGGAGTTGCATAAGGTAACTTTCATGGAGTCAGCTTTTTCTGAGTTATACATGTATGTCAGATTAATTTGAGCTAGATGAAAGGTAGATTTTTAAGAGCTCCTGCCTCCTGTAATGGCAAATGTTAACACGTAGCAGACTGATCATTAATAAGATATAATTATATATAATAATAAGGTTATATAAATACTGCAAGTAAAATGCTGAGGAATCCCAGAGCAATGGCAAGCCAGAGCCACAGAGACATAAGACTGATGTAGCCAAGCAGATGCTGATAAGCATAGTGCTGTGCACAGAAAAGATCTCGGGGGAGGAGGACATCCATTTTTAGGTAAGAATAAAACATGCCTAATTTTAAGAGACTCCATGCAGGCGCTACTGCTTTTTTTCTTCTCCCTAAGTATGTAGTTTGTTCCATGTAACAACATTTGTGGGAAAGCGATAAAAGCAGTAGGCAAGATTTTTACAGTAAACCTTCAGGAGAAGAATTATGAGAAAATGAAAATCCACTTCTTCCAGAGGGAAACAAATAAACATAGAAAACTCGAATGATCGGAAAAGATCCAAAGTTCCATACACAGCTTGCTACGCCTGTCAGACTGTGAGCTGCTCAGGGTAACCACAAGTAGAGTGGCTTAAGGAGTGGTTTTGCCAGGATCTCTTAGGGTGTGTTTAGATGGCATAATGTGATTCCGACACATTTCTCAGATGCCTGAGCATATTTATCCTGGCTACTGTATGCTAATTGCCTACATATTTACTATGTAGGGTCCTCAGCCCAAACTACAGATATGGCAACTCCAGCCTACCCTTCTCTTGAAAGTAGGCAAGATTCTTTTAAAATGATATTGACAAGCATGGTGCTGACCTCTGACTGCAGTCAGCAAAATGTTCTAGAGACTAGTCATCAAATACTCTGGAGACTGCATTCAGAAAAGAAAAAAAAAATCCCTTTGGATTAGTATTCAAAACTCTGCCTATGCTTGGAAGGAAAGCAAAAACAAACAAACAAACAAACCCAAACCTAAAGGAAATTAAGCAAGCAATTAACCAGGAAAAGAGGAAAAAAAAAAAAAAAGAAAAACAGCAGAAATAAATTTTTAAAAGAAAGACATTTCCTACAGGTGGAGAGAAAGAAGATTTTTAGTGCTTTTATAGCTCCAGCTTTAATGATTTCCTCATCAACCTGATATGTATAGAAATTTTAGAAGCTTATTGCTGTTTCTGTCAGGCAGTGGGCTCCAGTGTAGACCATACAGCTTTGAAAAGGGAGTGAAATGCTTTTCTTTGGAAGTTCTGAAACCAGCTCACTTTCAGGGCCATCATTGCAGTATTCAAACACGTCAGAGAAATTGTACCTCAAAAATAAATCCTGGAGGATTTGTACCCAGATACATCATCCTTCTAACTACTAGATGTGGAGCAGCTCCAGGATGACTTAGAGAGGAGCAAGAACAGATTGAGTGGGAGAAGGGGGTCAGAGACAGGACAACTACCCAGCGTGGGGGCGGAAAGAGAGAAGCTATTGGGTACAGACCCATTTCGAGGTAAAATTATTTTATTACACAACTACTATATATGCTGCTGCTGACTTAAAGTGTTCTCCACTTCTTCTGTGGGCAATGCTGTACAAAGTGCTCTTAGACTGATCATTAGAGTAGATGAGATGTAAATTGAGTAGATATGTGTAATGCTCTATGCAGCTCTTCTTTGATAGTAGACTGGCTGGCTATAACACACGTCTTGACTTCTCCCAAGTATGCTATCTCTACTACGTAGTGTGCATGTTTTTCTTAACTTACTCTAGCCCAGAATTTCTCTCTGGCCTAGAGCCTTTGTCTGTGAACTTCCACTTCTCTACCCCCAAACAAACTGTCGTCTTGATAAACGTTTACACTCCATATGCAGAAAATATTATGTCATGGTTTCTGGTAAAATATTTCACTATACAACATCCCAAAGACATGTTGTCTTCCAAAAGCATAAATGTGTTCTTTTCTTCCAACTCTGTCTGCTGAAATATCCACCTAAAAAAACCCTGTTATCACACAATATACATTTCACTTTGTTGACAGTAGAAAATGTTCCCGTCTTACATGCCTGTACGCAGGAAGAGGTTTTTAACATCCATTTCTACCATTTCTTTCACTCTCCCTGCTGCTTAACAGATTATCTACTTACCTATCTCTTCTAGCTTTAGGGTAGAATAAAGCAGACTTATGGTAAACTCTCTGACATCTGTACCCTGTGGAAAGTGTCTCCATCCTCTGATATATGTCCTTAGGCATGTCCTGAAGTATTTTCATCCTCCCTTCTTCCAACAAAACACCTTCAGGAAAGTAAGAGCTTGACATACTTCTAACCCAGTGCTTGTTTGCACAGCACTGTTAAAATAAGGTATTGCAATTTAAAGGTTATAATTTTTCCTACCCTTGAAATGCAAATATATTCTGCAGTAAAGATAAACACTTTTCACCACAGCACCTCCTGTTTTAATGCCTCTCTTTTCAGCAACACAACAACTCGGATACTAGCATCTAGTGTAAAGTTAGTAAACGGACTACCTTGGGCAGGCAGCCCTGGTGTCTTCTGCTACAGCGACATCCATGAGAAATGCCTGGGGCTGGTCTCCTCTGAGCTGAAATTCATATGCTTTCCTGACCATGAACTTTTAGGGATATTTTGCCAGGCTACCAAATAACCACCTGACACTATAAAAGTCACTGTGACTTAATTTGGCTGACAAATTCAAAACTGCCTTGTTGGGTTAATTCTGGGTCTCTTGGTAGTCTCTGTCAAAGTTTTATTTGGAGTTTCAATACGACCCATTCTCTTATTAAGAGATTCAGTGAAGTTTCCCCCTAAACACCTCTTCAGCATTACATCAGTGTCACAGTATCTTCTTCTGATCTTGTCATAAAAAAAGCATCCTTCTGACTGAGACCCTTTTCCTTGACCCTTTGCTTACATATATAGAGCTAAGTATCACCTAAACCTCTCTAATTATCTTCCACAGTTCCAAGGAAATTCCATTTCAGTGATGTTATTCAGTTTTGCCATTAGGTTAATTTCTTCCAATATGCTTTTCCTCCTCATAGCATTTGATGTCCAGCCACCTTTGTTTCTTCCCATGACACCATTCAAATTGCTTCTTCTTAAGAGGTAACATATTCCTACAGAGCTTGTCTCTCCAAATTCCTGCATGTGGGACCCCAAAACACTTTAAAGGTATGCTTCCCAACCCAGTAGCAATCACTTAAACCTCACATTTGGGGTTTTGAAGTTTGTTCAATAACGATCACTAATCCCACGCTAGCTTATGTCAAGAGACTATCTAGAAAACAAGGGTTAGCATCTTCAATATCACATTGTTTATCATGTTTGGAACTTAAACCTTTTTCAAACACCTCAACTGTTACAGGGTAAAAGAGGCAGTCTTTGGGTGGCAGCCTTAGGAAAAAGTTATGAGGCTGGCTGTCAGCAAGATAAAAATAGACTGAAACAACTTTTGTATATCCAGACAGAAGTCAATTTAAGTGAACAAGCAGATTAAACACCACAATCTTTCACAGGCCACAAGCAGGAGCACCACTGCTTTATCACAACAGAAACAGGGAAGAAGAGGCCTGAGGAGTCAACCGATCCAAAACTGCTTTGGGCAATGCATTTGGAGCCAAACTTACATGATGTCCCATTCCTGAATGGTGGTATTTTTCTGTGTGTGTTTGTTTGTTTAAACACATAATTGCCAAATTTGAGCCCTGCCAGAGAACAGCATGCAAAAGAACCCTCCCAAACCCAGCTCCACAGAGCAGGTTAGATTTCAATCTATCACCGTATCCCCATCAGGTAGTGATGTTCATGTAACACACTCCCTTCCTTCTAGTCTCTTTTTGATGTTTTCCAAGGTGCTCATAGCACTTGGATCCTTTTTGGAACCACAGGGAGTTTATTGTACCAACCATGGGAATATATTTTGTTATGAATTTCCCTGCCCTTTTATAGAAAATATGTATACTGTCTGTTCTTGTAGCGTTAACAGGCTTCCTTAATAAATTAAAAAATAAATGTAGAAAAAACAAAGCATTATCCTTCAATGACTTAATAAGATTTTGCATCATCATCATCACCATTATTATTATTATTATTATTAAAGTATCCCAGCAACAGAATAATAAAATTACACTGATGTGAGCATTTCACACACCTTTGATTAAGGATGTGTCAGCACTTTCCCGCATGAATCCTTCTTTTTGGTGGAATGAGAAGGAGTGGGAAAGAGATAAAAATCACATGCTGTGATTCTTTGTGGACTACTCCCTGGCAGATGATGTTTTAACATAGGAGCCACTTCTTTATTAATACAGCTTTCTAGAATAAATTAGTCTGAAACATTCAGGATCCTGACTTTTAGGACTGTCTTTGCATTTCATTGCAGGCTGCAGTGACTGTCTGATGGATCAGTTAGTTTGCTAGCTGCTAGTCTGAGGTCACATTTAGTGATGTCAAGTGTGAAGTCATGGAAACCATCACGTTTTAGAGGAGTGACTAGGGTTGCACATATCTGTATCCAAATCCAAAACAGAATAAAACCCCCAGAGCAGACTCTGCCTGTTTAAACCCCTGGTGCTCTACAACAGGTGTAATAAAATCCTGTGTATATAGAAGTTATAGTTTGGAGTGGGTCCGGCTTACATCATCCATCTTCAGGTGCCTGACTTATCTCAGATGTCTAAGAAGTAGGTAGTGTGCCCTAGTAGAAAGCTCAGACACCCAGACTTCTTAATACAAGCAAGAATGAGATCAGACACCTCCCGAGGGCAAGTCAGGGCTCCTAATTGCTAAGCCAGGAGTTTTCTTGAGCTCTTGGGTAGGAAAGTGAGGAGGACAAAAGAGAGGCAGTAGGCAAAAGCTTCATCCTTCTGTGGCCTTAACCCAGGCCTTGCAGTGAAAGTGCTTCAGCACTGCCCTTCTGAGAGTACTGCCCTTGAAAACAAAACCAATAACAAAATAGCTTGAAAAGGGGACTCCATCCACTTTTTGAAAGGCATTCTAATGGTGGAAGCACACCACTGGGAACAGAGGGTCCCCAGGCCCTCCTCAGCCTGAGGGGTTTCAAGCCTTCATCTCCCACCATTCCAAGGCATGGTCTAATGATCAGCCTTCAAAGCAAGCCACATGGTGACTTCTCACATATCTGTCCACGTTGGGACATCTAAAATGGTCACATAAAGAGTGCAAGAAGGAGCATGACCCGGCAACCATGTCAGAGAACCATGCGATTGGGAGAAGAAGAATCTGATTTTGTGTCACTGTGTTCTGGCTCACCTTTCTACTAGATAGTCTGTCAATAAAACATATCAGTAATCTTGGTTGTGACTCAGAACTACTCTTGTTGATTGGCAAACCCAGTTTACTGCTCATGGAATAAGATACATTGCAAGGTAAGTGAGGGTACCAGTGGCCTGCCTGTTAGCATTAAGCATTCATATTAACTCCTAGTGGTAACAAGCCTATCTCTGTGCCAGTAAATTAAGTTTTCCCATGGAGCGTTGCAGGACACCAGAAGTCCATCATCTCTACCGTTTAATTGTAGAATGGCTCGTTACACATTTCTGGCCCATGAGAAGTAACACATTCCTAAATAATTCCCCTGGAGTTGGCACAGCCCACTGCTCACTCCCAACAGGCAGCCTAGATGCAGCCGCCCCCTCTTCTAGACAGCAAAAATGTTTAGTGACAGGGGATCCATGCCAGAGAAGGGCTGTAGGCACGTTTTTAGTGCTAGAGATGTTTTTATTAGGACTTTTAGTGTCCAAGACGTGGTTCAAACAATTAAGAGATTGTCTCTGAAGAGAAAGAGACTCTGCCCTAGGCAGTGTCCAGTTCAGTTGTGTTCTGGTGCTTCTTAACTTGCAGATGGCTCTTCAAATTAAATTCCAGAATTTCAGTGATTCTTTGTGCCTGTGAAACAGTCATGCAGTGGCAAGAGCTGATGAAAAAGAGACCAAAGCAATGCTTCACTTCCAAAGGAAAAGGGTGAAAATTCCAGATAGACAGAGATTGCCTCAGAAGGACAGAGGCCCCACATGCAATGCCACCAGTAAAGATGGACAGATTAAAACCACAGTCTGAATTACTCTCCTGTACTGAGTGGTGTGATTATTGCATATGTAACAGAGCTTGTGGGCAACGCAGAGGAATCCTGGAAGTATTTTAAGCAATGGCTTTCATAATTTATGGCTGTGACAGATATAGAGCTAATGAACGACACAGGGAAAGTGACCTTGTTAACTCTTTCATAGATACTTACCCAAGACCTCTCTGACAGAAAAGTGTTTTCCCAAAGCCTTTATGTAGATTTGAGTTGAACACAGTTCTTAGAGGTAACAACAACAAAAAGTATTTTTAACTTTGGCAGGTGTAGACATGTCCTGACTCCTAAGAGGGCTTCCACTGGTCTGAAGGGAAAAACTCTTGATTTATAGAGCAAATGACTTGGTCCATCATGGCTTCCTAAAGGACTCTGGAGGTCTCAAGGAAATCCAGAGCTCAGACACTACAGGCAGAAACGCTCACCTTACAAGTGATAAAACACAATACAGCTCCTCCTAAAGGGACTCCTTATGGCATTGTGCATAAATTGGATACACAAGTGGCAGCAGGGAGGAGAAGGAGGAGCACAAAGCTTGGGAGCTGGCAAGGGGCTGCAAAACTAAGAGGTACAGTGTTGGATTACCTTGCTGTGGGGGCAGCGAGTCTCAAATACAGTTTAGACTCAAATACAGTTTCTCACATGAAGCCTGCCACATGTTACATTTCGACAGAGAGTAGCACAGTACATAATTGCTGCATTTCTCCAAACTGCACAAAAGGTAAAGCAGAAATGCATACAAAATTTTTCCCCTTGGCATGTTATTTTAGTCTACGTCTAGTAAGTAAAAGGTTAACATCTCAGTTCAAACACTCATTAGTAGCTCCTCTATAGTGTTTTCATGTGAAAAACAACAGTTTCCAGCAACAGACACTGATCTGCACCATTTAATACCAGGAGCAAGCATAGATAGAGTTCATGGATTTGCAGCTGCCTTTCTGAATGTGGCAGACTGTGCCCAGGATGCCTCCCTAAAGGAAAAAGATGAATATCCTGAAGCATACAATACACTCACTTCCCATGCTGGGAAGATTCAATCTTCACTCAAAGAGGAATAGGATTTTGCTTTCTTTGTTATAGTTCCAAGTGACATAGTAACATCTACCTGAATGCAGACAGTAATTGTGACTGATACCTATCAGGATAAGTAACAGGATCTGACATAACACACAGGGAACACAGTCATTTTGTTAAGAGCTGGGTGGTTACCAAAAATGCATACAATAATTTAAGGTCAGGACTCTTGCCTGGATGTATGTCCTTCCAGATAACTGTGTTACGGAACAGTTAGTTGCACTCAGAACTGTGCAGACTGTGGACTTTTCAATTAAGAAGAGGAACTTAAATGTTTTGTGCAGTTGTCTCACATTTGCCTGTGTAATTGTTCAGTAAAATCAAATAACTAAGTAACACTGGGAGGAGGGGTGTTGTACAACTAAGACGTCTTGTTCTACCTGAAACAAAGGTTTTTATTTCATTTTACTAATAATTTACTTACATTTTATTTCATGTTCTTAATCTACCATTTTTTCCAATTTTCTAATTTCTTTTAAGGTGAAAAATTCAAAGGTTTTTATTTTCTCTAAACATCTGTTTTCTTATTTGATTGAAAATAATTCACAGATGCAATTTTAATTTGAAAATAATTTCTTTAACTCTCCAGCAAACAATATTTTTTGGAGACAGACCCACGAGCCATGCTATGCAGCCCTATCCATGGCTCTGAGGGCTCCAGAGATGGCACAGTCTGGCAGGGCATGACATAGCTAGAAGGTAGGAAGGACTTAGAGAGGCTGGTAGCTCCCCATTGCTGCCTAGACCATGGAGAAACAGCTCCCTGGCATGCTGCAGCCATGAGACTTGCTGCCCCCACAGCAAGGGCAGCTGGCCAAATTCATCCCTATTGTGGCATTTGGGCAAATTCCCCTTTCTGAGGAAAGAGCGTGATGATACATGTTTCTTCTCTCTCCTGGCAGTCACTGTTATAAATGCCTACGTTTCACAATGAGTTCTGAATTATCATCTAAAATTATACATGGCATCTCCCATCTGGCACTGATGTCAGCATGGCATATGTTTACCACGGGAACCTGAATAACACTCTGAACTTCTACAAGGGGAAAAACGGCTTATTTCACTTTTAATGTCAAACCTGCAGTCGTGCAAGTTCTGCAGGTGGCAGACCAGTGAAACAGCTGCTGATCCATCTCCTGCAGGCTTGGATGCAGCTTCCCAAGCTTCGCTGGGACTTGATCACCTGGGGCAACCCAAGAAGGATCCAAATCTTCCAAGGCTTTCTTTGCAGTCCATCACCCGACCCGCCTACTGCCTGAAACTCCCTCAGGAGAGAGAAGGTGAGCCCAGACCTTCCTGCACTGCTTCCTTCCGTAACTCTACCTGAACGATCAGGAAAATATTACTAAAAATTTCAGTTATATAAATTCTCAGCTATAACATTTTTACCCCAGTTGTCACAAGCCCAAATCAGGCTACAAAGAGGACTTCAGTCACAGAACCATAGAATATACTGAACTGGAAGGGACCCATAGGGATCAATTTTAGTGTTGTACAACCATTTCAGTCATCTGTTCAGCATTATTTTTTATGTCAACTAGCTAGACGAAGTCCTTCCAGACAGTGATGATTCCTGTGACAAACTGGTCCCTCAAGAATTTTGTGCATTGGTCTGTGATTCTGTCTGTCTTCTGGTACATTCAAAAGACCTAGATGAATGAGGAAAAAGCTGTTTTGCCATTTGCTTTTAACCTTGAAACAATAAATTTTTTCAAGGGCTGGGATGGGTCCCTTTGTTCTATTTATACATCACCAGTTTCAGCAATGCTCCATACATGAGATGGCTCCATTTACTAGTGGCTTCATTTACTATTTGAGCTCATTAAAGTCATCATCTTTCAGTGAATTTAACGTATCCTGATATGGACTACACCGTTCCATTATCATTTACGCCTCCACCCATCTAATAGTATATCAACTCATTTAAATAGGACTTTCTCAGCCAAAGGGTGCCAACATTTTAATGCTGAAATAAAGGATTAACCACATGAGGGAGAAAACAAGGTTTAAAGCACCAAAAGATCATTATAGATAATTTTAGGACTACCAGAAGTGAAGAATACAATATTAGTAGGCAGAGACACTCACACTTTAATGTTATGTAGTAGTCACTCATCTAGAAACAGAGAATATGTACCTAAATATAGTAAATAACCCTTGAGGAGGTTCTCAATCCTGAAAGCTGACAAACACCTCCAGCTCTTTACATTCACAATTTACATGTGTTTCTGTTCCTCACCAGAACTGGCATGTTACATGCAAAAACAGGAAGAAAAAAGGAAGTAAATAATGCAACAATATTCTAGGCTTCATGCGTGGAAAAATTGTAAACCTTCGATTTTAAGGACACAAGAGTCTACATGAAAAGATCCCACGCATACCACAGGTCATCTCTGGACTCATTCTTACTTGAGGTCCAGTTGTGTAAGTAGAGCTACTCAGAATTGTTTTGAATCTGCTTTACTATTATTTGCAAATCACTTAAAAGTTCCCAGGAGTCTTTCCCTAAGCATAATTTCAGACCTACTGTTAGACCAGCTTTCCTGCAATGTTTTTGAATCATCAGCCCATGTATCTATATCATTCCTTCAAGCACAGGCTGCAAACCAATAATATGGATCATATCTCCTATTTTAATTAAAAGCTTACTAATGATGGGCAATCCACAATAAACTTAGGAAATTGTTCTCTTGTTGACATCACTGGTGGTAAAAATTTGTCCATTTTTTCAGTCCATATTTGGCTAGCTTCAACATGTAGGCTTCAAGTCCTATTAAACATTTGCATGCTGGACTGAAAAGTTCTCTGTTTTCGAATAATTGATCCCCAAGTTGGTCATGATAGTATATGTGATCAAATCATACTATAACTGCCCACACATAAACAGATGAAGTGCGCAATACATAAATGTCCACTGATCACCTGTTGTTAAAAGAGATTTTCAAAAAACCTGAATACAAATCCATCAAAACCTTCACTGAGTCCTGTGCTCCATTGCTTGGTAATTTGCCAAGAATGTGTTAACATACCTGTTTCCATATGAGCAATAACTCCTGTGATGGGAGTGTTTGAAATGTCCTGACAGGAAACCTTGAACCATGGCCAAAGGAAGCTTTCACTTCCAAAAGGCTGGGATTTGGGAGCTCCTGTGGTGGATTTAGTCACACACAGCAAGCCGTTCAGACTTGTTACCCATCAGATAATGAAAGCAAATGAGGAGTTCCAGTCAGTGCTGGGGCCAACCACCATTGTTTGGAGAAATATCTGAACTCCCCCTAAATTTCTGATGGGATTAGAGGCAGCTGGCAGGTCCACAACAAGGGTGTCTACTGGAAGCCCATTTCTAGGTTGGACTTCATGGTTTGAAGCTACAAGGAAATGCAAATAGGCATGAAGCAAAGCAATGTGATTTGTGTTACGGTCAACATTTGCATAACGCAGTTACGCATGTCTGTGTGTATGGGTGTATGAGAAGCACATCTAATAGTCTGTAATTATGCCTTGGAAAATATACACACCAAGGAATTTCCAAAGAGTCTGACCTGGCAGAAAATTCAGTCCCAGGGAATCTGCAGCAGTTTGCTGAGACAATACCAACATACACGGGAGCTGCACGGCTAAGAACTAGATTGGTCAGATAAATCAGATGGGACTCTGCTTTTTCCCTCATTGAACACGTGTGCAGTAGCCTCTTGGCACAAGTGTAGATTTTAAATTTGTTTTCCTCAGATATGCCCATATGCAACACTGACGTTGGCTTTCAAAAACGTCTCTGCCTGTAAGAATCAGCTGCTAAAAGATTCCTGAAAAGTAAACAGAAAGTGGCACAATACTTAAACAAACCAGAACTGATTAAAAATACTGGACCTGGCATTGCTTGCCTTTGTACAAAATGCTAGGATGCTCTCACAAGCAATTCAAAAGTTTATTTGGTCTCTTCAAGTTTTCTCAGCTCTCAAAATGTTAAAAGAAGAGCTGATTTGTTGTTTATGTGCTTTGATATTATTTCTTAAAAGCATGTTAATACCCATTTGATTAAGCTGTAGTAAACTATGTTGCTGCTGAGGTGGCTCCTCTGTAAATGCCTCTCTCTACTGACTTCAGTTCTGACTCTGCGCAAGTCCATGGGTCATACAAGAATTTAAAAACACACAGAATTAGTAACTTTCTGCTAATATTGAACAAGAATGTCAATTAGAATTGGGAATCCAAGAATGCCTTTGAATCTGTGTTTTTCAATTTCTCGCTCCACTTTAGAGCTTTGATGTGGAGCTGTTCCTGGCCCCTTTCTGCACCTTAACTTACTGCACACCACTGTCCCTCCCTCACGCTTTCCAGGCAGACAGGTTTTACTTCCATCAGTACATTTGGTGATTTCTCAAGTCTGCTTCAATTTGACAGGATTGTGTTTAAGTTTGTGTTTTGTTTTTTTTTCCCTGATCCTTTATTTATGACACTTCATCCCAGAAACAAGTGAATTTACTGCAATGCACTAGGTAGAGAGATTCCTCTACTTCTGAGAGTACGTGGCTGCTGTGAATGACATTTTACCTCCTGGAAATTATAGATACTATGATATCTCTAGGATAGGTAAACCCAGTGACCTGGAAGAGGAAGCAAAGAGCTTGTTCTAGTCTTGGAGTTACAGAAATTTTGCAGCAGATGTTTGTCAATATGGGAGTATGGAGAGAGAGAAGACACATGCACAAACCATCCCACAGTTAGTTACATGCATGATGTAGGAAGGAGAGCTCAGGTCTCTGAAGGAAGGGGAGAGGGGGCTGGAGACCAGTGATCTGATCCAGGGCAGCAGATGTCTCCATCACCTGTGGGATCCTCCCTTCTTGCAACTGACTCCAAGGCAGCGCTACGTCTGTGTGCTGAAACGATCTATGAGAGAAGACCCCATCTCCCTGTCTCCTGTAGAAATCAGTTTAATCAATTTGCAACATGCCATCAGCTAATGAGGAGAGAATAGCCACTTTGAACCATTAAATGAAAAGAGTATGGCTGACTTTATCATGTCTGAGATTTGAGGAGAAAAAACCCAAATGTAATCATCATTGGTGGGCTGCCCTTGTCTTGAAAACATCACATTTTGGTTTCTTCTTTTCCAGGACAGACTACAAAACCTTTTTCCAATGCTCTACACATTACAGACAGACCAAGTTTTTCCAGATTGTCCTCACAAAGACTATTAAGACTCCCTTCTTTTGCAGTTTAATTCTGTCACCTGTACCACTACCCTCTGCTTTTTGTTCTCCCCAAGCTTTTCAGTGTTATCAAACTTCTTTATGAATCTTCAAAGTCTTGCTGTCTGATGAAGAATGAGCTACTTACAGTACATTTTTATGTTTAAACTCAGTCGATTTGCACAGAACAGTGATTATGGCAATAAGCACCCTTTGCTTTAATAAGTCAACATTAGATCTGAATATTTAGATGCTATATGTATATAGAAATGACAGAGAAGTGTATCTTCATAGACTATCTTGACTTCTTTAGGGGTAGGAGGGCTCAGAAAGATTAATTTGATACAAAGTTAGAGAATCCTTACAGAATGAACTACACTTTTACAGACTTTGGCAAAGTTGAAGGAATTTATTTATTTTCACTTGTAATCTTTGTTACAAGTCTAAGAAATCTAGCACTGAATGCCAGCTCCTTCCCATGACAGCTGCACAGAAATAATTAAACATACTAGAAAGTACACAGAAACACATACACAAATACGTAGAACATAGATGTAGTACCAGCTGTTTACACTGTTAATGTAGTCTTTTACTTCATGACGTGATAAGGTGACATGCTGCTTCACTCACTATGTTTCTCTCATTATGGAGTTAATTGCTTTTACTATGGGCCCTGTGTATCAACTTATTGTTGTTATTGCCAAGTCCACTTTTTTTGATACTAGACATCTTTTCTGCATGCTCAGGTAAGCTTCAGAATGAGGAGGAACTCCCAGAGTGGAGTACACAGCACCAGATGAAAATACGCAAAATCTTTGGCTTGCCTGGTGTACTCGGCACACAGCCAGAAATAGAAGAAGCCATTTGCAAAGTAGGTAGCCCATTGCCTGAAAAGGTTTGTTAGCACATTTCAAGTCCACATGAAGCTCTGATTCACCTTCATTAGCTTGTGCCCAGAGGGGAACTCCACATTGTTGAGCTGTAGTGGTGTTACTGATGCTGGGATATATGTCTGCATTGCACAAAGATGTGTCTTGCTAGACTAGAAACCACAGGCTATGACAGGCCAAACTCTCATGTTATATCTCATTCTAATCAAGAGTATGATGGAAGTGCATGCAGACATGCCCAGCTGAGCTTTCAACACTTTTATCTGCCTTCAGAATAAGATCCAGCCCAAGTTCTATGAGATATGGATAGTCCTTCCCTCCAGAGAATCAAGAGCAAGACTTTTCCTGTAAAACTTACAGTGGGAGGTGCAATACCTCTTTCCTGGAAAGTCTCCAGCCAAAATTTGCAGACTCAAAAGGTTGAAGATCACAGATAGAATCACAGATGCAAATATGAACCTCTCAAAAATGGGATGCTGCTCCTAATAAGTTCAGACTCACCTCTAGTTCAGATGAAAGCTTTACCTTAGGGTGTTTATCCAAATTAAGTTCCAGTGACAGTTATTCAATGCCATAAGTGTTTTGCATTTACCTTTTATATTTAAAAATGAGCAAATACCCTTTTTTGCATATATCTTTTATGTTAGAAAGGATTTTCAAGATAACACTGCTAACCATTAAGGCACCAGTTCAAGTCCCAGCTGAGAGCCTACATACAAACACAGAAGAGGTGTAGTCTTTTGAAAATAAGTGACAATGTAAACAGACAAGGCAAACATAATTGTGGGAGGGGAGCATTTGCAAAGATGTGACCTGCAGGGCCATATTGGACAAGTCGGGAGCAGAGAGAGTAAGACACTGAGAGCAAAATCCATTTAAGTCAAAGAGCTTTGCCATGGACTTTAATAAAGGCAGAATTTCAGCCCAGATACCTCTAAGAGAGATGGAGTGTCCAGTATTTACTCCACTCTTTCAAAACTGACAAGTGTAATGGCTTTAGAATTTATTTGTTCTCCATGTAGTCAAAGGCAAAACAGAAGATATATCATCCAGTGACATTAAAAAAGACAGAAAGCCAGTTGGTGCCTACCAATGTGTACAAGTCAGTGTATTTTGTTGATTTGTACTTCGTTGCCCACAACTATACCCTCCAAGAATCTCAGTCAGCAAGTCTGTAACACCAGCAACTCTGTTCTGCATTACCAGCATAAAATTCTTTCAGCTCTGAGCGTGCCTTTTATCTTGCTATTTGTTTTTGAAGTTATAGGATTGATTTGAGATGTATTTTCAGGTTCTTGCCTCTGTTCGGGAGGGTAGAAAGCCTTGAAAATATCCTGAAAAAGTATTTACAAAGATAAAATTCTTACCTCCTGCAGAATCTCAACATCCTGGCCTCAAAGAGGGAGCTGAAGTGTAGAGAAGGTAAAAAAAGAGAAATGGCAACTGCCTTGGTGAAGTAGAGTACAGGAAAGCAGTAACAGCAGTGGAGACTTATGTATGGAGTGGAAATAGTGCAGGAAGATCACAGGTCTCGTTTTGGCTATTTAGAGGTTCTCACCATGAAGAACAATGTCCTAAGGCTGAATCAGCTGCTCATATGAGCAACCAAATCCTTCTGCCCAAACACTTTCCCTGATCTTCTTTCTTCGTTGATACGCTTGAATCTGTTCAAGTTGCCCAAGAAAATGGGAAACAACTTCCCATAAAATTTACAGATTTTTGCTTACCCTGCTTTCTCCAGGAAACTTGGCTTATGTGAGGTTTCCTAATGCATTTTTTCCAGCTTCTCCCAAATCTGATAGCAGGACAGAGCTCCTAACAGAAACAACTTTTTAGAAGAGGCTTGTATAAAACATGTACTGATGCTGCATCTAGACTGAAAAGCCACTTTTTTTCAGCCTGCCAACATCAAAGGGACACAGCATTTACTTCTATTTCTTTCTTAAAGAAGTGTCAGCTGCTCAGTCACCCACACAGGTCTGGACCATCTGCAACATCTCTTGTCTCTTCTCAGTCAAACAGAAAGAAAAAGGAGGTATGGCTCAGTCAAAAGGCTCCTTCATTGGTCTGCTGCTCATGGAACTGTTTACTTACATCAGTATTTCCAAACATCTCTGGTGTTAAGACTGCAAGTTTCATTTTAATGGTACAGCACATTGGGTTTGTTCAACTATGCGTCATATTACTTCCTTGTAACACCTGCCTTTGAGTTACCATCTCTGTGTGTTACAGCTGAAAGAATGCTGAAGGGTCTGACTGTGGGACACAATTTTTCCCATAACTGAGTTCGCTTCCAGAGTGAAAGAGAAAAATTAGCATCTTCATGAGCCTCCTGAGACCTAAGATACATTCATGATAAAAACAAAGATCATCACATGGTAACAGAAATTATATTTGTCTACTCGGACATCACTGTATTCTACAGAGCAACAGTTTAACTCGGGATCAGGTGCCCCAGGCTATGTGGCTGCTGTGTAAAAAGCAACTCCACACCTTATGAAAGCATGTAACCCTGTATGACAAATGGGAAATTATTACACAATAATTATATGCCCTTGCAAGACCTGATTGCTGGTACCTATCAATGCAAAATATATCTTTTAAGATTGCTATCAAGTTGCTCACACCGTAACAATCCCTCAACTTGTGCCCTCCCTTCAAATCTTGTAATGTGATGATTTTCACTGGCCCTTCTCCATAGACTCTTTTTGAAGGATCTCAAAGCACCTGCAGAAGAAGGGCCTAGTACCTGCAAGGTGACTATGAACAGGATGAAAAGATGGCCATAGCTGAGGCTTCAAAGATCTACCTCCATAAATTCCCTTTCCTCTCAACATTGAAATAATACTTCTGTTTGAGCTTTCCTAGCTAGATCTGTCCTTCAGGACAGAGAAATATCTTTTATTACACCTCATTTCTAGTACTAGTGCAGTAGTGTCCTAAACTCAGTCATACTTATAGTCCTTATTGTGCTATGGATGAGGAATAGCACAACCTCACTGCATTTGGAGCTACATCTATTTATATCAAAGAGTTTATCATCACTAGCCGATTAAAATGGGCTGCTACTAATCAGAGGCAATGAAGTTGTTGAGGGAGAGTGCTGACATGGGGAAAGAAAGTGATTAAATATCATTATCTATATTTTATGATACCAGAACAGGTTCCCTGTCTGAGCCAGGTTAACTCCCACTTTCTCATTGATGCACTGGAGGGTATTTTCTGAAGGATTCAGCCATATGGCTTTCATTCATTACAACTCTTCCTCCTTGTATGAGCACTTCTCTCACCTGTCTGATATGTTTAGCCAAGACATGCAGAGGCAACTGGCATAATTTCCCCATGCACAATCTATTTCAAAATACTTTAAAGTATTTTGCACTGCTATGATTTTCATGGGCTTTTTGGTTGGTTGGTTGGTTGGGTTTTTGTGGAGGGTTGGGTTTTTTTAATGAGATGGGATTAGTCTGATCTTACAAAGGAAGGAGTGACTTTTGGGTATTTGCCATGAGTACACCCAAGCATTTATTAGGGTGATCTTTTAAGTAACATGCAATGCAGCTCGAAGTTCCATCTAGGGTCAGGGCCCCATTGTGCTAGACACCTTACACAGAGTAACATACAGTGTCCATCCTTTAAAAATGGCAATGGAGGACCAAAACAACAACAACAAAAAATCATGAGGGGGAAGAGGCTCAGTACAGCAAAGAGAATTTTGTAGTTATACAGCAGCTCAGAGGCCTTACCCAAAACAAACACAGGTTTTGAACCAGCGTTGTCTCAATTCTCTCCATTTCCCATGAAAGAACAGCTTTTCCTATACCAAAACTGACTTCATACCACTTGTAGGTGGCAAAGCAGGGAACAGCTGGGTCCAGACCAAACACCAGGCTGGTAACGCTGGGGATACTGTGTTTGCAGGAGTGTTTGGGGTCAGACCACTCTTTTTCTCAGATTGCTATTTTGATAAAGAGCATTGCTAAGCCATTACACCTGCATGCCTCGTTCTTGGTAGCTAAGAACACATAAACCAATTATTTCATATATAAGGATCTGAGGCTGCACATGCACTATACATTTAATGGAATAGGTGTTACATTTAACAGTCACCCATGACCCTTAAGTTCCTATTTGCTTGGTCTCTACATTATTCATTTCTTTGCAATCTGTATTGGATCTTATGTTAAAGGAGTATGATGGTTGGGAGCAATAAAACCTCACCAAGATCAAGTTAGCAGTAAATAAGAAGCCAAGACAGGAGCTGAAGACAGTGATTAATTTTGGCAATGTAATGAAATCACACTGAATCAAAGGAGCCTGTAAACACATTCTGAGATTTTTCTGGCTTCCCTGACTTGTGATTTCTTTCCTAATTTGGCAGAACCTTTTCTAAATGCTGAAGTGTATCCTACACGTGTTAGTGTCCTCTCAGTTATTGATATCAGGGGTCTGACATGTTTCTTTAATTGTTTTTCATCATATAATAGGCATCTAATGGAGATGGTGAACACAAATGGGCAAATTCTCACTGAGATCAGGTAAGATTTAATAAAGTCAGATGAGTTCTGCTGATTTACACCAGACAATAATCAGAGACAGTGAGTACACATGTACTTCAAATAATCAAGAAACATGAGGTTAGGGTGTGTAAAGACACCAAAATCAAATCCAGAACAGCATAATTAATCTTTCACTGCACTCCATGCTGTACCAGGCAGCACCATTTTATTTTTAGACAAGACAGAACTGTAATAATAGATACTACAAGAAGTGCTGGAATGTAAACTCCCTGCACAACCTCTGTCTTCGTGCTCTGTCTTCAAGCTTTCTCCCAGCCCAGCCATGATGCCTTTAAAACCCTCTGCCCCACTAGGCAGAGATATTGACTTATTACTCCTACGAATTGTACACATGGGTTCGCATATGTGAAAACATGCCCTCGCCACTATTAATTCATCTGCCCTCCACGTTCCACTCCTGCTTCACCCACTCACTTTTCAGATTAAAAGTGCTTTGGGGGAAGGGAGAAGATTGTCTCTTGGGGGCAGATTGATGGGGGGAAGGAGCCAAAGGATGCTGCAGCCCCTCCCCAGACTGCCTGGGGGAGGGACCGTGTCTATTCGAGCCTTGCAGCAGAAAACTGCTCCCACCCTCCCAATCTAACCCTTCTGTTTTAAATGTCTGTATGGCCTATTGTAATGATGGAGATCTGGCATCAAAATGTTAACACTTATAATTACTCTCTCTTTTTCTGGAAGAGCATTTAGTAGCCAGAACTAATTAGAGTGATGGTTCTGAAAATATTTATAGTTCTAGCTATAGCCTACACAATCACAATGGATTATTTATGACACTACCTTAGCTAAGCCAAAGATTTCTGAGATTATTATGGCCTTTGACCAAACAGACATCATCCTGGATTTGTGTTTTTGTTTGTTACATACTGTAAGGAAAGTCATCCTTTACAACAGCAAGGGAATACAAAGACTACAGCAGTGATGATGATGCTTTTTGGTAAAACAGTGGTAGTTTCTTTAGTGTCACTGCTGGGAGAAAAACACATTTAAAATCTCTGAAAGACCTATCATTTACTTTCAGTAGCTGGGATTCTTCAAGATGCAGCACGAGCATTTGGGTCTGAATCTTTCATCAGCAGAGCTGTGCCATCAGGCCTAGGACCTTCCTCTCAAAGAGTCATCAGGAGGATCGTGCCTTGTACCCAGTCAGTAAAAAAGCTTACAGAGAATATTAAAACAGCCAGACCGGATCCGACCAGACACATCTTGTCAGCAATGACTAGCACAAAAAATGTTCCACAAATTCTTCCACACCCTGACAACTTATTCTCCTTATATACCTTGGTCTCCTTGCAAGTGTTTTGGTGCACCAGGGAAATCAATCTTTGGTAGAGTCAGGGTGACACAGGACTCCTGTGAAATGTATGCTATGTAACATAAAACTCCAATAACATTTCTTATCTCCTAATTCTATACAACCTTGAAATTCAGACTTGGTTTTCCAACAGGTACAATAAAACCATCTCATATTTTGAAAGCATTTCTGCCTACCACCTAGCACTGTCAATTATGTTTGTTCTGGAATTTCCATAGGTTTGGATTTTTTTTCACTTGAGTCAAATTTGGAGCTTTTGATTCAGTTTGGCATGATAAGAATTAATATTTGGGTTAAATAAACCCCCCAAGGTGCAAATCAAAATCGAGTTAACACCGCATAATAAGTTTCCAGCGGCAGCTGAACCACAGTAACTGCCCACATATTCAATCACAGCCTTGGGCAAAGGTGCAGCAACTTATTAAAACAGAGGAACTTGAACTGCATAGTCTGAGCCCACAGTAAACCTTTGGAGGAAAACAATAGCATGAGACAAAAGCATCAGTGCAAACCCCTGAGTGATTAGTCAGTGGAGGTACACATGATTTTGACAGACAAATCACATACCTTCCAGCCTTTTTTATTATTATTAATTTTTCCCAGAAGAGGATTATATTAGGGGGATCCAAAAAACGTGACATAGAACCCCATAGATTTTATTTTTACCACCAGTACTAATATTGCCTTGTAGTTGTCTACATCTATAGATAGTACTGTACAGAAACAGGCAAAAAGAAAGTCACAGTTTTTCCTCTGAACCACTTACAGTTTGATGTGAGGAGCAGCAACCAATCCCAATTTGCATCTTTTCTGGCCATCACTGCAGAAAGTTGTAACAGAAAAAAGAAGGGGAAAGCAGGAAGCATTAACAAAACTTCCAAAATTCAATGCCAATCTCCTCTCTGTATTTGAGACCCTCCTGATCAAGCCAGACCAGCTGCAAACAAGAACAGCACAGAGATGTCTCTCTGGAAGGTTTGGAGGTGGATGTTCAGCTGCAGGCTGATGGGAAGGTGAAGGTAGGGAATCTGTATTACCGCATCTTGGTTAGTCAGAACATCTGCTACCTAAGGCTACTGCATCCTGTGGGACTGGGAGTAGAGAGAAAGGTAAAGGGATGCCTGGGACTGCTGCCATTGGAGTTTGGAAAATGATTTAAAAATAAAAAGTTTTAATTAATCATGTCTACTTCAACATTTTTTAGCTCACCTCCTCTCCTCCTCTGACTTTCAATGAATTACAGCAGCAACTAGGAGCAACTCCCTGCCCCAAATCCTGGAAGTGCTGGTCCCTGAGCAACTGAGGCTCCTTCCCATATGGTGTTCAATCTGATGTTCAGATTGAAACATAGAAAGACTTTCATGTCCAGGTCATTCAATGACTTGTCTCAAAGAAAGATTCACATTTCCAAGGTCTGGACTCATTCTGTCAAGAGACTTCCTCAGTGCTGTTCTCCATAGATGCAGACCTAGTTTTCAAGGCAGTGCAGTGTCCACATGGCCTCTTGCCTCAACAGTTCCTCAGCTATTCATGTCTACTTTTTCTTACTATCTGACATAGATGGATAAAACCATCTAATCCGTCTATTGTATTTTTAATGCACCCAGTACTGAAGGATTTATTATAGGCAATATGGCTTGTCTATCTATGTGCTATTATCTAACATCCAGAGGCAAAAGTTTTATGAGACTATATAGCCAAGACTGAGCACATTGTGGTTTCACTCAACTCGCTCTTTTCCTCTAGAATGTATTTGTGGTGACATTTCCTTTCTGATTATCATCGTTAAGAAAAGGCCCATTATTTAAACAGCAGTTGTAAGAAAGATTGGAGTATAATTATTGAAGGTTATCCCAGGACTATATGCAGGTGACAAAAAGTGTTGTGGCTTTCCGTCATTCCTTATGAACCAAGCTTGCTATGCTGGCCGTGGGAACTCAGTCCCCTTGGACACAGAGGAAGGGAAGAGAACTTGCCTCAACAGGTCAGAGACTTATGATTTGGACAAGTCATTGAGTCTTCAAAGGGATGTAGAGCAAAAGTTCTTTGTCTACCTAACTGGTCCTGGGATGTAAAAACTTGCATAGCTACAAATAGTCATTCATAAAACTTGCCAGTGTTGGCCTTGTACCCACTCAGGTTGTCAGAAAATCTGTAAGTGCAGGGAGGCTTCTATGTTCCTTACCAATCATATAAACCACTTCCACAGACCTCTTTTGAGACCTACTACAAAAATTGACGGAATTCCTCCGGAGACAGCAGAGGGCATGGGATATGGAATGTTCATCCATCAAAAACAACTGAGGTGTCGAAACAGAGACTGAAGGTAGTACTACACACACAGAAAGCTCTTTGGGAATTTCCAGTATGTTTCCTGCTTGAGGACAGCTCTTCAACACCTAAGTGACAATTGAGATATATTTACAAAAAGTCACAATATTAGCCAAATAAGCCCTCTCCCTTCTCCTCTTCCTCATGTAAAATGAGAAGTGTGATCTGGTGCCAATTTCTACTTGAATTCATAAGAGAAACAAAGCAGTTCTGCAGCTGCAATTGCTAGCAGTTGTGTGACTCTTCTCCTGGCAAACCATAACATGGTAGGACATTGGGGATCACGCTTAGCCTATCAGACATTTCTTCTTATGTATTTAATTCTTTTTTCAAGACTTGAAACATTCCCATCAATCTGAACCTGATGTTAAAAGTCCTAACACTTATTACACACCAATCTTAGATATTTGCTTTGGGTGACCATCACTTTAGGTGATGAAGGTGCAAGACACTTGCACCCTAAACTGCTTCTTATGGTACCCTTCAAAACAGAGATGCTTTCACTTCCAGGTTCTGAGAACTTTCTGCTTGGGCTTTTAGCACTGAGTTTAAGGTTCATGTGCTTTTTTTGTCAGATTCAAAATCACGGAAGAGAGGTTTTGATTTGATTGTTTTCTATGGAGTTCAAAAATTCTGCAGAGTTCACATCAAAGTCCCCAGTAAATAGCAGACTGTACAATCAGATTAAATGATGTAAAGGTCCCTTCTGGCTTTAAAACCTGTATTTGTCAAAAATGGTCAACTGTAAGTTAAATATCATGACAGAACTATTCAGGGGAAGGCTAAAAGTGAGCTTGTAGGTGATCAAGGTAGACAAGTCAGTTTATATAGACAAGGGGTTTATATAAATTAACATCAATTACAAATCTGGCCCAGAAGGTGACCGACTGCATGAGAAAGAGGTGAGGTGCTGACCCATCAACTTTTCTGTCTAAGAGTGAATTTAACCCAAAAAGTAGTCACTCAGTGTGCATAGTACACAAAATAAGCAAGTTATAGGGTGGTGTTTATAGTTTACAAAAATACACAAACACACAAGAAAGCTGTTCCATATGAAGTTTTTGCCCTGTTACTTTGAGTTGAGCTATAATTAAAATAACTGGTGGCACTACTCATCATCAGGAAGAATCAGGATCAGGAGATGGGATAATGGAGGAAATTAATGTCCATAAGACAAAGGCCAGTGGTTTCCTTTTGCTTAAGCACAGCTGAGAAAATATTATAATGTTATCTTTCATGCAAGCAAACAACTCGGAAAGTAATCACCTCTTTCTTCAGCAACCAGCTGCTCACTGAAGCTATCTGTCTGTCCGCAGGGTTTTTTATGGACTCTTTCACCAAAGTATTTAAGCACTTCCCCAAGTAAATTAAGGATGCTTGTGTCAAGAATAATACCAACATTATCAGAAACAGTGACGAAACAGTTTTTCAAGTAAATAAATTAAACCTGTATGGAAAGAGTTACACTACTTTTATTAGGAGGAATTAGAAGAGACTGCAGTTCTGCACTGAGCTTTTGCTAAATCTCATGATGGGCAGGTTTACCTCACTGAGGAAAGGGATGGTTTCCTTGAGTGAGTCTCACACTCAACAGATAAAGATGCCAAAATAAGTCCCGATAGAAGCAGCCACAGTTGTCACAGGAGCAGAGGGGACTTATAGAAGTTGCTGCCAAGGCAAAGAAGAAAACACTCCTCTTAGAAACATTCAAAACCAAGATAGCCTTGAAAATAGAATAGGTTCTGTGCTAATTTGCAAATGCTGGTAAAGGGAAATCTATTTTCAGCAAAGGGAGGTGACAAAAGAAGGACATAGAAAACCTTTCATGTAAAAAGATGTTGCAATGAATGTGTACATGAGAAAGGAAAAGAACACCGGGCACTCAGCTAAATTAAAAGGTAGGATATCAAAACCACTCAGGGATTTACGTCTTTTCATACCATGTGCGATTAAGCTGTGGGATCTGAGCTTGCGGGTCTTCCTTGAGATCTAAAACTCAAAGGCCTAGCTTGATTTGTCATTTATGAGAGTAACAATAATAACTGGAATTGCATAATATTAAAAAGTAGTTAATTTTAGAAAGACTATCAAATGCCCTATTTTGGGGATGAAGCTAATGTCATCTTTAAGAGCAGAGAAGTTCTTTTATTTGTGTGGCACAGGTTGCGACTGCAAATTATTTCACATAGGCCTACTGCAAGTGTTCTTTCATAACTTCCTTGACTATTAAGTATTTTGAGCTGATCTCGACCTCTGTGCAAATATTTTTTGTTCACTTGCACTTCTGAAGCCATAATAGAAGTCATATTTTTTTCAAACCATTTTCCAATCCAAATTTATTCTGGTACCAAGCAGTTTTTTGATAATAAAATTCAAGAACATTTCACAATGAGAAATCACTGCAATTGAACAGAAATAAAAGTGGTTTGAAAACACAGCCCAAAATTATTATTAAAAAAAAGTCACATCTCTTAGTTAATTATCTTCTGCAAGCCAGAGAAATTGAAAGAAACTAGAAAAGAGTTTGGCACTTCCCAGCTCATGGGGTTTTTTTCCAGTCTTATTGCATCTCAAACCTTGCATCTGGTTCCAGATGTGAATACCTGAGCCTCAGTCCAACTGTAAGGAACCTTAAAAGAGCTGCATATGCTTAAAAACATGAAAAAAAAACCAACCCATGAATAAGTAACACCATAGATCTCTGCCCTGTGCCCACATCAGTGATCTGCTGACCACATGTCATGGTTTTGTCATCACAGAATCCCTAGGTTGAAAAAAAAATTTAAGATCATCGAGTTCAACCATTCTCATCCTATGTTAAACTATATCCCTAAGTACCTCATCTACCCCTTTTTTAAACACATTCAGGGATGGTGACTCAACCCCCTCCCTGGGCAGCCTGTTCCAGGCCCTGACAACTCTTTTAGTGAAAATATTTTTCCTAACATCTAATCTGAACCTGCCCTGGCACAGCTTTGTGTCATTTCTCCTTGTCCTATCTCCTACAACTTAGTAATAACTGGTGAATAATAATTTAGCAATTTCAGAAAACTTGCAAATTTGGGTAATTTTTTCTCAGGGTTTGTTTGGTTTTTTTTTTTTCTTAAAAAGTGGATATGTAAGCTTAGTCCCAGGTCTAGACTCTCTATTATTTAAGAGGACATACCTTTGGTGATTGCTCCTAGGTAATCATAAAAATTCTCTGAACATTAAATGTCCTGGCTCGATCCAGTAATAAAATTAAATTCAACATGTTTCACCAGAATATGCCTTTAAAAATAACAACAGGGTTGAAGATTTAATGTGCTCTTTATAGTAATGAACACTAATGGCTTTAGAGATTTAACTATGGGTTTGGACACCTTAAAAACATAGAAGAAGCATCCTTCAAGGAGGAAGGAAAAAGACAGCTATCATTAACTTTTTGGAATTGCATATGAAAATCTATGAAGCTTCAGTTTTCAAAGGCCAAAGAGTTGTTCGGGGGTTTTTTAAATGGCTGCTCTCATAGCAGAGACCACAGCTTTGGAAAAAGCTGGATCTCTTCAAGGTATGAAAATCCCAGCCTTTCAAAATCCCCTGTAGCTAGAGTTGCCACCCCACAGCAGAGCCACTAGAAGGTGTGGGGTAAATATCACCTTCTGCCAGACAATCCCAGAGTATTCCAGCAGCAGTTCTGTCTGAATTGACAAAGTGCTCACCAAGGTGATGACTACTTATGAACCATGTATTGATGCAGAAAGCTGCAGTCACCTCCAAACACACCAGCTGCAGGCCCATGGGGATGTTGCACTGTGCCTTCTCATCACTCAGGCATTTCTGAAAAGCATGTCCTAATGGCTCTTATCAAATGGATTAAGGTGCTTCTTGATAGCATCACTTCCCCCATTTCAAAACTGGCCCAGAGGCATGCATTACAGTTAATTATGGATGTATGAAGTTTTCGTTCTTTTAAAAAAAGCAGTTGTGCAACCAAAATTCTGCTTTGTTATCTGGAAGAAGCATTTGGCTGCTGTCACCAGATTACAGCTAATTTGTGCATGGTGAGGGCAGTAAAAGTGTGATACAGAAGAGGTTTATGATGGAATTAATGTGGTGGAAAGGCGTGATGAACAATGGAAGCAGTTTCTTTTGCAGCCTTGTACAGATGCCAGTGTATAAATTCTGCTGCTAACATCATCTCATTTTAAATACAGCACACAGACTTTGTTCCTTTCTACTTGTTTATTTACTTTGGTTACATAAAATACATGTCATTAAGGTTGCAATTGCTCCTGGTGATGTCAGTTAAAGCACTGGTGTCATTGCTTCTAAATCTGTCTTTTATTATTTGAGTATGAGACATAGTGGACCAATTGGAGGGCCAGCTCTTAAAGTTCTACCTGTCCTCTCCACAAACCAGGATGTGGATATGTACTGCCAGAAGGAGTGGATATCATTCCCAGTACCAAAACTGAATGCAGGATTGAGGACAATGTACCAGTATTGAGGATAACAACCCAAGTATGTGCTTTATCAGGAGATACGCATATCATGACCCCCAGATTTTTTGGCAGCTATATTTTCCAAGCATATGAAGACAGCTGAGACAGAGGAGGTTTAGGTTGGATGTTAGGAAGAGGTTCTGTACTGAGAGGGAGGTTGGGCACTGAATCAGGCTCCCCAGGAAGTGGTCACAGCACCGACCTTGAGTTCAGGAAACATCTGGACAATGCACTCAGTCCCATGCTCTGACTTGGATGGCCCTTTGTGGAGCCAGGAATTGGACTCAATGATCCTTATGGGTCCCTTCCAACTCAGGATATTCTGTGATTCTACAGTTCTAAGATTTTTTGTGAAATCTGGATGCCTCAAACCAAAGGGGTCTCTGTCTACTACATGGGACTTTCAGCCTAATTCATTGATGCACAGGTTGACTTGGAGTTATCTCTGGTGGCAGCTAGAAGGGAAAATGACCCATCTAATTGCACAGTGATGGAGGTTCCTATCCCTTTCTCACAACTCTGGCACATGAACAAGGAAGACTGCAGTGAGCAGCTGGGTAGTTGCCCTACTCTCACCAGGAACAGCCATTTCTATAGGAAACATCTGGCAATGATGCTTGTTATACCTATCACTGTCAAAATACGGGAGGGGGGGTGTTCTTTAAAAACTGATACAGGATATTTAGGTAGCATTATGAATATTTATTTTATATAACTTGTTGAGGGGGTGGGTATAAGTAGTTTAAGTTGTACTCTAATTTGAATCTATTTTCTGTAAGAATCTGTGTTACGTTTTTACTTGTTTTCTGCATCATCCAGAATTTAGGCAGGGAAAATTGCAAACTCCATTACTAAACTTCTCTGTTACAAAGCTAAGTTCCATGTTCAGTACAGCTATATGTCCGAACTGTGTGACCCACAAAAGCAGCATTCAAGTACTCTGGTATTTAAAGGGAATTTCAGCTGTCAATGAAGGAAGAAAGGGAAAAAGAAATAAAACCTTAATTTTTAAAAAGCTCTATCCACCTGATTCATCACCTCAGTGTACTATGTTTAACAATGAAATTAGTTTCTTTAGAAAGCAGCATTATTATTTTTTGCCAAACCCTATGTCTTTTTTAATTATTATTATTATTATTACGCAGGCTTCAGCTGCATGTGTTAAATATCTTAGCACAGAGCAGATATTAGTTATAATTCATGATAACACCAGGTAATTCCAATTCATAATGTGATTTATAGTTAAGAGATATGACAGCTGGACTAGGAAGAAGCCAAACTAAAACCAGCAGAGGTTGTGCAAATTACTAACTTATGGGACCGTATGTCTCCCACAGACATTTTCTCCCCTACTTCACCCTTTTTAGTTATTGCTTTTTTGTTGTGACTTGTTGTCTTATTGTAAACTCCTTAAAGCTAGGATCAAGTCTTCCTGGTTGTTAACTCAGTGCCTGACCCATCAACAGCCAGACTCCCCTTGAATCTATTCAGTGCTATCAAAATCATGGAGCTGTAATACCACCCATGCTTGCCATGCAAGCAGTGTATGTTATTAAAAGCTTTCAAAGTACTCTAAAAAGGGATGAATTATGTTACTGAGCTGAGGAACAGGCCACAGGAAAACACCACAGACTGCCCAGCAGGTTAGTGGAGTACAGTACACTGCTGCTTGAATGTGCAACAGCCACTGAGCCCTACTTGCCTCTTCTGAGAAGATAAAGACAGTGATTCGTGCTGAAGACACTGAGAGTGCAAGAATCACTTTCTAGCAAGTCCATGGGTACTAAGGTGATTTGTTTCAGCAGCTGCTGCCCATCTCTGCTTTTGCTAGATGTACTGAACCAGGGCATGTTCTCCACTCCTACAAGTAGCTTTGACTCATACAGGCATCAAAACACGCTGAGTAACGTTAAAAAAAAAAAAAAAAAGAAAAACCAAACCTACATTTACATGTGTTGCACTCACTGAACTGTGCTCATGTATTCGTGTTCTGACCCAGCTCATTTTTCCTGGAGTAGGCAGCAGTGCCAAGGGACCATATAGCAGAGAAGGGCAGATCAGAGTCAAGCCCACCAGAGCAGAGCTCCAGAAGATACTTTGAGTGCAATAAAAGTTAAAACTCTTGGTAATACTGGACTAATTTGCCAGAACCTTATTTATAGCAGCCTACCAAATGATCTATTCAAAAAGTATTGACCTGTCCTGTCTCAATGTTCTGGAACAGTACATCTCCAGTCCTTTTTTAAGGGTTTGTAGCATGCAGGTAGTTTGTCCTCTTCCGATGTTTTCAATCAATCAGGCTGATAATCCCTAAACAAAACAAAAATGTAGAAAGTGTTTTAAAGGAAATTTTGCAAAAATTCCCCAAAGAGAATGTAAAAATATTCGGGTTTTACTCCTATTTGGAACGAAAAAAAAAAAAACCAACCCAAACCTGTGGCTTATTCATGAAAAAATACCCTCTCTCAACCATACATCACTCCAGCTACGCAGCAGTCCCTTCGCACAGGACATGGATTCACACTTCGGCTTTCTGCATCGTTTTCAGCCATCAGCAGAACTACAGCCACATGTCCACACAACACCAGGAAGCTGTTTGGAAGATGGGGGGGAGGGGAAATAGTGGTGCTTAACTGATTTACAGAAGAAAATTGATGGACTGTCAGAAGCAGGCATAATTGCTTTGGTTTAACACCTCTGCTTTCTCTTTAATCGCCATTAATGATTTCACTTGATATCAACCCCGGTCCTACATCTCTCTGTAGGGTGGCACTTCCAGCAAGGTGCCAGATTTCTCTCTCCCATAGTGCTGGAAAACTGGGATGCAGGCAGTCCTCAGAACTCTCCAACTGAGCAGAAACAAAGCTTTCACGCTTTGACTGGATCACGATAGCTAGACAGTGATTTTTTTTTTTTGTATGTTATCTTTTGAGCCTGGAAAATTAGCTTACGGGCAATAGGGAATAATAATATCAGGAAATCATTCAATTTTTGCTACTGTAGGGTGTGGAAATCGCACACTGTGTTAAAAGCTGCATAGTGAAAATGATCGTCAGAATTATTTTAAACGGATTAAGCTATCGCCGATCACTTGTTCTCTCTGAATTGAACAAAGCTTTAGTAACTGCCTAAAAGAGCAAAAGACTTCAAAATCTTCTGTCTTTTCCTTGAGTAACTTAAATGAAATCTGAGCTGGAAGATAAGGATGTTACAAAAAGACACCTCTTCGTATAAGCCAAAAAGACTTGAATGGGTTAAGCCATATCTGGCTGAGTCCCAACAGACATAAAAATCACCTGTGCCTGCTCTGAAATAAATCAGTGTCCTTTTCTGCTGCTGCCGTTGTCTGGAAATAATGCAAATGCAATGGGCCTGCAGTGACATTGTGCCGCACTCGAAGGATACACATAATAAATTGTCCCCTAATACAGTTAAAGAGACATTTTCGTCTTACTCAGTAGCTTTTGAGGTTGAACTGTGCTACTTACTAGCTGAGGACTGTGATATGGTGTCATGCCATTCTGCTCTATTATTCATTTAGCCTCTTATTGCTTATATGCACATTTGGTTCTTGAGACTGAAAATGCGTTTGCTGCTTATGCTCAATGATAGTGTGTTTGCTGGCACACAGGAAAAAAAGAACAGGGAGTTTTCTTTTCACTTTGTTGCTGTTGTTTTAATCATTTCCCTTCACCAGCCGCTGGAACAGATCGTAGATTCATATGATTTCATTCTACTGCATTCATCACTGGGAAAAATGCATGGCTGTGTTAAAGGAGGACAGAAAGAATTTGTCTGCCCAGCAGGAAGCTATTGCTGTTCCATAATTGTTTGCTAAAAGGAAGCTGGAATAAAAATGGTGGTAAATGGGTATCTGTGTCAATCCAATCCATCAAAATGAGTTTAACTGACTGGGGAGTCACAGCTGAAGATCTGGATGTGAAAGCTGGCAAACCCAAGATGAAAGGAAATAATTAATTACTTTAAATATTTTAAACATTAAGAATGACATCTGATTGCATCATCTTCTGCACACAAGCAAATCGGTAGAGCTACCACCAAGGCTTTTCCTAATGTCCAGGGAATAAAGTCCAGTGAGCACAATTATATAAGGACAGTGATAACTGAGAACTAAACCGCAAAGCCTAGTTATGCTTGATTGTTTTGCTTTGTTGTTTTTTTTTTATTTAACCAATATTAAATTCCCTAAATTCCCGGTCCTGTCTTAAAAATACCCTCTATCTTCTACCAAGTCAAGTAAGTAAATATTTGTGTATCCCTACAGAGAAATAGCTCAGGGAACCAATCCTGCTAGGAAATTATGCAGTAAAAAAAAAAAAANAATACGAGAAAAAAAAAAAAAAAAAAAAAAAAGAAAAAAAATTACTTTCCTCTGGGCTAGCTGCCCAATTCTCTTCTTGCTTTCACCAGAAGAGGATGACATGGGGCTGAGAACAAGTGCCTGTGCAGAGCAGATCCTTCAATACTGCAACCCACTGCCCACTCAGCTCTCAGTGCCGAGGATATTTAAAATGAATAAAGAGCCTGTCTTGGCACCTTTCTGCCTCATTCTCATGTGTGAACACAACAGACAAAACAGAGACAATGAAAACCACTGAACCAGAGTTGTAGCAGAAGGGATTTGACTTCAGGCATTGGTGCTGTAAAACTTGCAAGCAATATGGTTAAACCCATTAGTCATCTTCTGTACGTAAGTGTCTCACAGGATAGGTAGTGATAGCCGAGTAAGGGCTAATGCATCAGTGTTCCTCAGGTGTAGCTACATTTTGGGCTGAGATTCCTAGATTACAAAGCTAGAGGAAACCCACGGCCATCACTTAGCCTGACGATTTGTACACCACTAACCATAAGACTTGCTTGGCTAATTCTTGCTGAAGCCCCTGATTTAGGATTGAATGATACTTTTGCATCTGTGCCCCTTGAACCTTGGAGAATTAGGTCCATAGAAAATCTAAACCCGCCATTAGAAAAGGGGTTTAAATACACTGTACAAAGGTGGATCATTCCCCTTGGGAAATCCTCAGGGGTTTGCATATCAAAGACAGCCTGAGATCACTTACTAGAGCACAAATATTTTAGAGTATGTCCCAATGTTGACCTGGAATTTTGCACTCCTACATCAAGGAGTCACCTAATGTCACCTTGGTTTTAATTGCCATATTTCTAGTCCAATTACATCTTGCTTCAACTGCCAGTAGGATCTGCTATAACTTTGTCTGCCAAACTGAAGAACCCTCTATAATCATGTTTCTTCTCTCCAAGTAGGTACTCACAGACCAGCAAAACACCTTTTAAGCTCTCATCAAGTTAATCAGACTATGTTCCTTGAATCTTTCACAGTAAGGCATGTTTCGTGGCCCTCCAAAGCTTCTCAGTGCTCTTCTCTGAACACTTGCTAATTTCTCAATCGTTCCTGAAATAGAGAGCTAGACACAGCGTTGCTGCGGATGCTGCACCATTCAGGTACAGACGTGACAGATGCTCTCAGCTTCATGCTGAGACATTGATACTCGTATTTTCAAGTTTGGATTTGCATTTCAGCTGAAGTGTCTGTAGCTCGTGTTTAGCTGATGACCTGATATGACCCACAAGTCGTTCCTGGGATAGAGTCCTCAGGCTGCAGAAATTACCTACCTTATTTGCACTTCATTGTATGCCATCATATCTACAAAGCCATTCCCATTAAGAACCCATTGTATCTTTAAGGTATAGACATAGAAGCTGTATAAAAGTTAAAGCTTCGCATGTACAACCTCTCCAGATACCTCCAGCACCATTCACTTCATGCTCTCTTTAGCATTGCAAACACTTAACACATCCCCAGCCTTTCTGGAAACAATTCTTATGCTATATTTATAAAATGCAAACCACAATTACTTGTTTCCAGTGGGTAGGCCTTATGTAATCTTACAGAAAGAATTGCCTAACATTTATTAAATGTGTATTTGCCTTCAGAACTCTAACCAACCTTGATTTCACTAATAAAATCTGGCAAATAAGAAAAGAATCAATATTATATATGGTTACCTGAGGAAAAAAAAATCTTTTCATTCATTCTTCTCAAGGATATTCATGTTTACAAAGTGATAATTCCCACACGGCTTCATCTGTATGTCTTCAAGATGCAAGATGTAAGACAAAGAGAAACCCTAACTGTGTTCCTTGCGTTTTTCCTGTATAAAGGGAACTGACTTGTGTCTCCCAAGGTCCTTAAAGATTTAGCCTGTGGCTCAGGACAAGATTTTTTTGCAACATTTTGTTATGGTTTAACTGCATGAGCAGTTAAAACTTCCGTACATCCTTTCATTCTCTCTGCTTCCCCTGTAGTGATATGGGGGAGAGAATTGAAAAACAAAAATGTAAAACTCATGGATTGAGATAAAAGACATTTAAAAGGACAGAAAAGGAAGAGAAACAATAACAATAGCAATAATAAATATATATATATAATATAGTAAACAAGTGATGCACAGAACATTTCTCACCTCCTGAAGCCAATGCTCAGCTAGTTCCTGAGCCACACTGCCTCCCAGCCAACTCCCCAATTATATACAGAACATGCTGTCATGTGCTACGTAATATCCCTTTGGTTAGTTTGGGTCATCTGTCCTGGCTGTGTCCCCTCCCAACTTCTTGTGCACTCCTCACTCTCATTAGCAGGGCGGTATGAGAAGTTAAAAAGTCCTTGACATCTTGGCAGCAACTATAACATCAGTGTGTTAACAACATCACTCATACTAAATCCAAAACGCGGAACTACTACTGCTGCTTGGAAGAAAATTTAACTCTGTCCCAACCAAAACCAGGACACATTTAATTTTCGAGGTTACTAAAAACACAGTACTGGGCCACATACTTTCCAGGCTAGAGAAAACACCTTGCTTTTTCCTGCATTTCTGCAACACGTGTTCCTTGCCCGGTTATAATTTGGCCAGTACAGAATAAACTAGTTATTTCTGTACTTTTCCCAAGCCACACCCTTGTATAGGACAGTCCATCTTCACACAGAACTGGAGGAGGATTAGTGCTGTCACATACAGAAAAGCATTATGCCCAGAAGAGCATTTTCCTGCTCAGCTTGAAATTTAGTCTTCAGATAATTTGACCACAAGGCTACTGAAAATATTTTTTGTGGGATGCTCAGAATGGCAGAAGTGGTTTTATTCTTTAAATTTTCTGTGCTGTGCAAAATTACTGTGGAGATTAAAATTCCCTCGGTTAAGTTCAGTGGCTAAGTTCAGTTTCTAAGTCACAAAAATACTTCTGCACATTCCCACATTCTCTGCCATGGGGATTTTTTCAGAATACAATAATTTGAGAAGAGCAGAATCAACTAGGTGCTGAATGTTCAATAATTTCGGCAACTCTCAACACAAGACCTTTAAATGAAGAAGCTTTTTAACATTAATGCTAACTCCTATCAACATGAGCACTAAGACATTTATATCCAAAATTATCACAAGAACTTAGGATCCTCAAATTGAACTATATAAAATGAACATATATTGTTCTTCCTCTAGAAGACATTCCCATTGAGAGCTCTTCTAGACAGCCCAGTGTTTGATTCTCCACCTGACTGTATGCAGCTAGATCCTGCTGCTATCAGGGAACCCTATGGTGAATCTGTGGCTTCTTCTGGGCAGAAATGTCTCACTCCACCTGGAGCTTTTTCCATGACTGAGACTTCCATGACTTTGAAGCATGCCTTATGGATTAGATTGTGCTTCACAGAGAAGTTCCATCTACAACCTCCAACGAGTAGACACAGGATTAACAATTTCAGCAAACGAAGAACAAAGTTTTAAGAGCAACCCAACAGGTTATGTAGTGTCATTGATGTATTTCTCTAGCCTTGCATCTGTAAAGGACAGGGAATCTCTCACCTGTAGGGCACAGAGAGCCTACAACATCACTTCACAGAGTTTATATGCACCTATTTCTTTCTACATTATCATGGGGTAGTACTACCACGTGGAAAAAACTCCACCAAGCACATTTTCAAAGGCGTTTTAGTCCTCTACTGAAATAATCTCTGCTAATGCCTTACTCTGTGATAGCCCTGTAGTATTATGGGCTAATTAGTAACTCTTTCTATATGAAACCATCACATGAAATGCAATCACCAAATAATTATGCCAAGGAATAATTTGGCAACTGGATAAATAATAGATCTTGTTGTACTTTATTATTTTCAAACACATAAGCTCACAATATAATTGCCAGTTGCATTTCTGGCTTTACACCTTTCTAAGGAAAACCAGCAAGGAACCAGTATTTCAGGATGCAAACCCATGGAGACAGAGCCTGAGGAGACACTATCAAGAGGCAAGGATACCACAGTCACACACACACAGACTCAACAGAGCTGAGGAAGGATTTTTGATCTTCAGTCCAAGCTGGTCCATGGCCAAGAACCTTCTACTTTTCTAGAGGAGGTGATGAGTCTTCCCTCAATAAAAAAACACACCCTCACAATCCACCCTCGTATCTTGAAAAAGGCAACACTCCACCCTCATTATTCTTGTTTTAATCCCTGCTGTTTGAAAACCCAACACTTGCTCTACTGCTGTTTCTTTTTTGTGATACCATTTACCTTCTCAGCCTTCCTTTCAACAGAGTGTGGTCTATACCACCTTTTAGCATTGACCCCATGCTTAGAGTCAAGGTCAGATTAAGGCAAATAATCATAGAATATCCTGAGTTGGAAGGGACCCATAAGGATCATCAAGTGCAACTACTGGCTTCACACAGGACCAGCCAAGTCAGAACATGGGACTGAGTGCATCATCCAGACACTTTTTGAACTCAGTCAAGCTCGGTGCTGTGACCCCTTCCCTGGGCAGCCTGGTTCAGTGCCCGACCACTGTCTCAGTAAAGAACCTCTTCCTAATATACAACCTAAGCCTCCCTCATACTGTTCCCTCGGGTACTATCACTGGTAGATCAGTGCCTGCCCTGGATATATACAACAATATCCACATGTATGTACAGAAAGCCTGAGACAGTTGCCCAGAAGGGGTGAAAAACCTCAGTTTATCTCAAACGATGTCCAGAAACACCATTTTCAAGAAGACTTGTGCTTTGACTAGTTGTCTCTAAATTTTGCTCCTAATAATTACTCTCTCAGGGAACTAAGATATTTCTGCTGCTTTCTCCCAAAACCAAGCTTCTCTATGTAGCAGAAAGCTCCCCAGGACAATCATCTTACTTTACCACTGTTTCTGCAGATTTCTGGAAGGGAATAGCAGCAGTCTAGGAGCCACGGGTAAAAGAATTGTGTGACATGCCAGAAACACCAGGCACCTTTTCCTGATGCTTTGCTAAATTTGTTGTTGCCCTAAAGCCAAAGCATTGAACCAGAACATCAATGAGGTCACTGAAACATATGTATCATTTCATAGTCCCCGTTCCAAATCAGTGGCAACATCTGGACTCTCCGAAACAGTTTTTTATCCTCAGAATCATTAAAAATTTTAAATCAGAAAAGCACTCAACTGAGCAACATCAAGACAACCTATACTAATCTGAAGAACAGCATTGAACTGAATGGAAGACATGGCCAGGAAAAAACAAAGCAAAAAACCCCAACATTGATCAAATTTGACTTTGTAGTAAATATTCAGGAATGTTTGCTGAGATGTCACCTACTTGGTACCTCTTTGTGGTCAATAAGTCTTTTGCACGGGTCAGAATTGGGCTGAGATTTCTGTTTAGCTGAGCTTCCCATGAGCTTCCCATGCTTGCCAAAATGATTCATTTAAGCACTGCCTAAGATCATGAGTTCGTTTCTGAAACCCATCAGCTGTCTTTAAGGTGAGTTCAGACTGAGAACATGAAGTCCAAGACAATTCTGGAGTCGGTTTATTCTTGAACACAGAGACGGTTTAGTCTGGATTTTAGCACTAGCATAATTTCATTACTTCTTAAATAAAAGAGAGCATCATGGACAAATTTAAATGTGCCTGGTTGCTGTCGACACCAGGAGCTTCCAGGAAAACATTCAAGGGATAAGTCAACAGCCTTCTGCAAGCAGGTGCTGTGCCAAAGATACAAGACGACTCTCTGTTGTATTAACTCGGTGCAGAGTCAGTATATGCAGACTCTCAGACGACTTAGCTCAGTTTCAGAAACATGATGACTAGAGCTACAGGGCTTCCTGTTTGCTAATAGGACAGTCAGAGCAAGCTTACACTTGTCTGGAAATACTACAGGGACTACTTCAAGAGAGGATGCAGTTGCACCTGCAAACCTTGGGTAACTTTATTCTTTCTCTCCCAAAGTTTAGCTATAACTGCAGAAAGGCAATTCTGATTTGTCACAGTCAAGGTACTGATGAACTTACAAGTGATGCTACAAGACCTCATGAATCAGGAATTAGTCCTGCAAAATGCACGTGATTATGCACCAGGAGTGTTCTCAGCAATTCCAAAGGCAATTCTGGTGTGTTTTCAGGACCTGGAATTCAGGAGATAAGGCTTTGTCAAAATGTCAGGTACAGCCTTTTCTTACTCTAATCTACATGAAGGGTTATAAAATATTTGTATCATAAGCAAATAACATAAAATCCAATAAACCATTTTACTAACTAGGACAATACAAAGAAGAAAACTTAAAGACCAAGAACATACCGGGCTGAATTTCACCAAAAAGCAACCAAATTTCCAATGCAAAACTACAAATACATCTGCATTAAACATTTAGGAGTAGATAGGTCTAAGCAGAATTAAAATCAAAAGAGAATTAGTAGACACTTTATTTTTTACACAAATAATGTGAGTTCTAACTCATTTTAACATGTTCTCAGTCCTGATTGGGTTCAGTTTCTTTCATCAACAATTCAGCCTTAACCCAATACCTGCATGTGAGCCCTTGGTTAAGGTCAAATACCTATATTACACTGCCCTTCAAGCAATATTGAATCAGTAAAGTACCTTTTCAGCTACAGTTATATTAGATATAGCTATTGACTTCCTTCTTTTTTATTGCACTATAAAACATGCTGTAGTGAAAATAAAGGTTTACTTTGCAACAGAGGATTCACAGACATTTATTACTGCTGACTCTTCAAATCCTTGGACATGTGTCTTACTGCCTCTGTTGATTGAGATATTCTGAAAACCAATTAACTGTCCTTCAACCAGCCCCTGACTTGTATAATTAGTGCAGTGTTTCATGTATCTGTGTACAGTAGATACTGAAATATTTGTCTGTGTCTGATTGTGTACAACCAAACTATTAATAAAAGGTTTCTTTCTTTCCTGTTTTCTGAAAACAGGCAGAAAGCTTCCATCCTCACAGAGGTTTCAGGAGTTGGCTGCCTCCTTTTGATTTTAAAGATAATAGTGTCTCATTTTGATTCATCCTGCTCTAACAACTGAAGATCCAAGTGTTCTTTTGCCAAACACTGAGGTAACTTTGAGACTGAGGTAGCATCAGGAACAAGCAATTATATTCACTTTTATAAGCCTCGGGTGGAAGGTTTGACAAAAGAAATGTTCTGTGATCTTCAAGCAAATAATCAGTGGCAAAAACAGGTTTAGATTTTAAAATTCCACCTTGCTTCTAAAGTCCTCTACAAGAGGAATTATCTACAACTATCTCAGAGTAATATTTTTTCAGACACCTGAGAGATGCCTAGAAGAATCCCTTTTACACTCAACCATCTCATCTCTGGTTTTCAACATCCCAACATAGTGATGTAAATGCCTCTGAAAAAAATTCTGGGGGAAAAAAACCCAAAATCACAATCAAAAAAACACCAAAAAAACCCATCAGCAATATCACCAAGGAGATACACAAGGAAGAAAGATGTTCCACAGCATTTAAAATCACAGAATGGTTTGGACTGGAAAAGACCTCAAAGCCCATCTAGTTCCAACCCCCTGACATGGGCAGAGACACACTCTACTAGCCCAGGTTGCCCCAAACCCCATCCAACCTGGCCTTGAACACTGCCAGGGAGGTGGAAGCCACAGCTTCTCTGGGAAACCTGTGCCAATGCCTCACAACCCTCACAATAAAGAATGTCTTCCTAATCCATAATCTAGATCTAGCCTTTTTCAGTTTAAAGCCACTACCACTTGTCCTATCACTACACTCACTGACAAACAGTCCCTCTCCAGATTTCTTGTAGGCTCCTTCAGGTACTGGAAGACTGCTGTGAGATCTTCCCAGAACTGTGCCAGCACTGCACAGCAGTAGCCAAAACACTGGTGTGTTATCAACACCTTGTTAGTTACCAATACATAGTACAGCACTTTGAGGGCTGCTATGGGGGAAATTAATTTCATCTTGGCCAGACTCAATGCAACATTATACTGTATGTGGGGTTTCAAGAGAATGGAGCAGAGAGGCAGAATCCCCTCCCTCAACCTGCGGGTCACGCTGCTTTTGATGCAGTTCAGGATATGGTTGGCTTTCTGCACTGCAAGTGTGCATTGCCAGGCCATGTTGAGCTTCTCTTTCACCAACACCCCCAAGTCCTTCTCCTCTGGACTGCTCTCAGTCCATTCTCCACCAAGCCTGTAGTTGTGCTTGGGATTTCCCTGATGCATGTGCAGGACCTTGTGCTTGGCCTTCTTGAACTTCATGCAGTTTGCGTGGGACAAGCTCTTGAGCATGTCAAGGTCCCTCTGGATGGCATCCCTTCAACCTTGTTGGAAGACAACCCTTAGACATTCCCTCCAGGGTGTCAACTGCACCACACAGCTTGGTGTCATCAGTGAACTTGCTGAGGGTGCACTCAATCCCACTGTCCATGTCTCTGACAAAGATGTCAAATGTCCCAATACTGACTCCTGAGGAATGCTTCTCATCACTGGTCCACAAGTGGACATTGAGTTGTTGACCACAACTCTGAATACAACCAACCAGCCAATTTCTTATCTACTGAGTAGTCCATCTGTCAAATTCATGTCTCTCCAATTTAGACAGGGATGTCATGCTGGACAGTGTCAAATGCTTTGGATAAGTCCAAGTAGATCACATTAGTTGTTCTTCCCTTACCCACCAGTGCTGTAGCCATTGTAGAAGGCCACCAAATTTGCCATCTATGATTTACCCTTTGTGAAGCCATGATGGCTGTCACCAATCACCTCTTTCTTTTCCATGTGCCCAAGCATAGTTTCCAGAAGATGCTCCATGACCTTGCCAAGCACAGAGGTGAGACAGACTGGCCTGTAGTTACCCAGGTCTTCCTTTTTACCCTGTTTAAAAATGGGGGTTGTGTTTCCACTTTTCTAGTCAGTGGGGACTTCACTGGACTGAAATGTGTCAAATATGATGGAGAGTGGCTTAGCTACTTCATTCACCATTTCCCTCAGGACCTGCAGATGCATCTCATTGGGCTCCATTGGGCACCTTCAGGTCCCTTAGATGTTCTTGTACCTGACCTTCTACAGTGGAGGGTTCTTCATTCTTCCAGCCCCAACCTTTGACTTCTGTGACTTAGATCGTATTGCTAGAGCATTTGCTGGTGAAGAGGGAGGCAACTGAGTCATTAAGTACCTCATTCTTCTCCATATCCCAAGTAACCAGGTCTCCTATAACATTCCAGAGGGGATCCACATTTTCCCTCATCTTCCTTTTGTCATAGATGCACCTATAGTAGCTTTTCTTCCTGCTCTTCATGTCCTTGGCCAGATTTAATTCTACTGGGGTTTTAGCTTTCCTGACCTGATCCCTGTCTGCTCAGATGATTTCTCTGCATTCCTCTCAGGCTGCCTGCCCTTGCTTCCACCCTCTACAGGCTTCCTTTTTGCATTTGACTTTGCCCAGGAGCTCCTTGTTCATCTGTGCAGCCCCCCTGGCATTTTTGTCTGACTTCCTTCTTGCTGGGACGCATCACTGCTGAGCTTGGAGGAGGTGGTCACTGAATACCAAACAGCTTTCTTGGGTCCCTCTTCCCTCCATGTCTTTGTCCCATGGTACCCAATCAAGCAGATACCTTAAGAGGCCAATTTCTGGTCTCCTGAAGTCCAGGGCAGTGAGTTTGCTGTGCAACCTTCTCGCTGCCCTGAGGATCTTGAACTCCAACATTCCATGGTCACTTCAGCCAAGGCTGCCTTTGAGCTTCACATTCCCCACAAGTCCCTCCTTGTTGGTGAGAACAACTTAGCCTCTGAAAAAATTTAAGCACAGGCAGGCCAGACAAGCCTATACTTTCTCCAAAGGCATTTTGTTTGCCTGGGTGCTGCAGATCCAAGCAACATCTCAGATTGCAGTAAAAATAGGGATTTATAGTATTTGTGTACCTAGATTGCAAATGGCTTTTATTGCCTGCCTGTCATGGAGGAACCTACAGGCCCAAGGACCAAGATGTATCACAAAAGCACATATTGATGATTCCTATCAGGGAAGAAGAATCAGATTTACTTCTCCTCTGAGTGATATCTAGTGATGTTTATCAACAAAATACCCACAAAAAAAAGAACCTCCAAGTACTCTTCTTGTCTCCTAGGATCACTGAAGAGACAGAAACCATTACGCATACAACCAGGACTAATTGCAGGAGATGATACCCTAATAACAGTCAAGGAAACAACATAGGAAGTGGGAAATCTGAAACATGTTCTCATTTTATCCCTAGGGCAGAGGAACAGAAGGTAGTTTGAGTATTTTAGACCTAAGCATTCATCAACATATGGGCCTGTCTGGTCTCCAGAAAAGGTAGTGAGAAGTGGTCAAGAAGACAGTGGTGTAAATGTGTCCAAGTTGTATACTGGATTCAATCTTTGCAAGCTTCTAAAGTTTTACTGAAGAGTTCTTCATTTAGAAGCAAGACAATGAGATGTGCATAACTAGGGTATGGTCTCATCCTTTGTAATAGATCTAGCAATCATGAAGTAACACTGAAATGAGATCAAAACTGCTGTATTTTGCTTACAGGACAGGTGCAAAAGTTTCAGTAGAATTAGGGGCTCCTGGGTCACCTCTCTAGAGGCAGCAGACCTCACACTCTGTCCATGTTTATGAAGACAGTAATTGAAAACCAACCAAAACCAGAGCCAGACAGTGGTATTGTACAAACACCGCGGGCCATTGATCCCCAAGAGCTTGCAGTCTAAATAGGCAACGCTGATGCAGGTACAAGGGTAAGAAGCATAAGCAGAGCAAATGGCATAATAACAACACATGGATGCTATTAGTCCTCCAGTTAGTTCCCAAGCTCATTTTTTTTGTTCTTTTCTTTCAGGATGGGAGGATGTCCAAAGAAATAATTGAAAAGGAAGGGAAGAGGCTGAGATGGAGGAAGACTTGGAAGAAATTTCATGCTGGAGCAACTAACCCAGGCTGTATCTACATCTCTGTGGTGTTTTGGCCCTGGCTGGAGGCCAGATGCCCACCAAAGACACGCTATCACTCCCCTTTTCAGTTGGGCAGGGGCAGAAATACATATTGAGAGGCTTAGGAGTCGAGATAAGGACAGGGAAAGATCATTCCACAATCAATGTTATGCGCACAACAGACTCAACACAGAAAACAGGAAAGAAATCTCTCTAATTTATTACACTACACTACACGCCCAGTGACACCCAAGTTGGATAATGAGAAGTGCAACCAGATCTTAAAGCACCTTCCACCACCCCTCCCTTCTTAGCAGACTTCACTTTAGTAATGATTTTGCTCCCTTCCCCCTGGCATTGTAACACAGGGAGGGGCAGGGAATGGGGGAATGGGGTTTTCAGTCAGTTCCTCACAAGATGTTCTCCTTCTTAGCTGGGAAGGGTGGCATTCCTCATACCCTTCCCCTGTTGTACCGTGGGGTCCCACCCACGGGACACAGTCCTCCATGAACTTCTCCAACATGAGTCCTTTCCCATGGGGCTTCAGCTCTTCACCAGCTGCCCCAGCATGGATCACTTCTATGGGGTGCAGTCATAAATCATAGAATGTCTCTCAGTCTCTCAGGCCCAGACTGCTCCAGCCTGGTTCCCCATGGAGTCACAAGCCCCCCATAGCAAACCTGCTCCAGCATGGATCTCTCCCTTGCTCATCTCTGTGTCTCTGTCTCTCTCCATGGGCTGCAAGTGCTGGCAGGGGTTTGTTCCAATATGGGTCACAGCATCTCCTGTATGTCTCCACCTGCTCCAGCGTGGGGCCTCTCCACAGGCTGCAGATGGGGTCTCGGCCTTTTCCATTTTCTCCTAAATGTGATTCCCAGAGGCACTGTGACCATCGCCGATTGGCTTGGCCTTGGTCAGCAGCGACCCTGGCCTTGAATCAGCTGATGTTTTCACTCTCCAGCCTGCAGAGAGCTTCTGGCTTCTTCTTGCAGAAGCCACCCGTGCAGCCCCCCTTCTCCACCATAACCCAGCCATGCAAAACTACAACACCCTTCACAATATTGTCCGGCTTACCAGGAATCACAGCAAACACTACTGCAGTTCACAACAGTCCCAAAAAAGCTGCAGTGACACTGCCTGGACAGGGAGGGAGAAGATAAGAGTGGGACACTTGAATAAAGAGCTAGAGGTATGTATGGATTCAAAGCTCAACCTTTCCATTGAACTTGTGAGTTAGTCTGACAAGTTCATCTATTTCCCTTTCTTATCTGTCTGCTTGAAATCACAGGCACTTCTCTGCGTGTGTGTGTATGCTGAAACACACAAAAGTTCCAGTATTGCAAAAAATATTTAACCATTTAACAAGAGCTAATTTATAGTAAACTATCAAAGTTAAACCAGGCAGGGTAAGTCATCTTTCAATTTCTGTCACTCATGTATTGATGTGCCTGTGACCAGAAAGTATCCTGGCCCTGATGGCAGCCAGGTATGGGGTACCACATACTGCTACATAATCCATCCAAGCCGTACAGTAAGCCACACTCAGATGAAAACTCTTGCCTGATGTATTGTGCTCTGGAGAAGAAATATTTGTCAGAGGAGAACCAGTATTGCGAAACAATCTGAAACTGGACTGTCATTTGTGTTTTGACAAGAAGTCGAGAACCTCATTGTTCAGGGAAATTATAGCCTGATAAAACAAAAACATTGAGGAGAGAAATGTCAAAGATGACACATATTGTGATCCTTCCACAGCTAAGTTTGCCATTTGAGTCTGTCACAATTTGCATCTACATTTGCATTTTAATCATTCTGTGAAAATCTTTGATTGGAAAAAATCCAGAAGAAGCACGCATGAAACATGCATCCACACATGGATATAGGTCTTGGGTGGATGCCTAATCCTCTCCAATGGGCAGAGCTTGCTGCAGGCAGTGTCCCTGAAGATGAAACTCCACTTACCTCAAATGAGTCAAGAGGGCCTTTGCGGTAGGAACTGCAGATGAGCATTCACCTGCTCAGAAAACCAAACAACTTTTATCTATAGAAGATATCTAAACTGGGATTTAAGGGGCCTAATTCAGGTATCCACCTTTAAAAGTACATAATTACATATTTCCAGATGAACCACAGCAATGCCAAAAGGCCCCAGTGTGGATCAGCAACCTCTTCTGCCAAGCACTGTGTTAACAGGAGAGTCAGGTCTTGCCCCAAACAGTTTACAAGACAGGCAAAGGAAATAATCACCATCTTGTTTTTCTGGCATGGAACTGAGGCCCAAGGCCAAACAGAAGAGCTGACAATTGAAGCAAGATCACTCATTAAAAATAAATGCCAGGCCAAGAACTTAAATCAAGGAGCTCTTCTTCATTGAATATCAACCCACTGCTTATCAGCCTGAGCAACACTCTGAGAGCTAAATTCATGCTGGGCTAAGGCTTGGACTTCTATTCCTCAACCAAAGTAGCAGCATTCAATGCAGTTTATGTGGGAGATTTATCAGACCAGAGGCTGGAAGTGAAAACCCTGTCTCCCTTCTCTCAGCATCTTTGTAAGACTACATTCCTTTGCCACTGTACCAAGCACCATCCTCTCTACAAGGGCATCTGTTGTTTATTGACACCAACCACATGGACTGGCTACAATTAAGAGAAGGTTTTGCAAAAATAAGTGCATTGGGATGTGCAGCCGTGCTGCAGTGCTCATTCCTGGGCTGTGACACTGCAGGGACAGCCACTCTATTAGAACTATAGCCTGGAGATTGGTTTTGCCTCACAAGCCAGATCACAGCAGCAGTAAGTCAACCTGGATTCACTCTGTTCAATAGAAATTGCATCTAGCCTGAGTACAGGAGGATCGAGACCGATGGATAATAATGATTTTTGCTTCAGTGAAACAGTGTTGACTTGCAGTTTGCTTGGTGGGTATGAATTCAATTGCTGTCAAACACAAAGGGATGTTTTACTAAGTCATAAACAGATAAGAAACTCTGACTTACAGCCTAACTCTCACACTGCAAAACAGTTTAAGGGGGGTGCTTTAACAAAACAAAAATAAAAACCCAAAAGGGGAGCCCTTGGTCTTTAGGTATTCCTATGCACCAAAAGTGTGGGCAAGCAATAATTCCTGGTACTTTGCAAGCTTCAGTCAGTAACCCAGATCTGTAAAATGATCCCAATCAAGAGAAAAAGTCTTAAAAAAATTAATAACCTCATTTAAAAAAAAATTAAAAAGGCAGAGGAGGGCAGTTTTGTTTCTTAACTCAGATTCCTTACTGAAGTAGGTGAGAAGTAATCAGACAAATGGTTAAAATTGCAAACACAAATTCGAGACAACCTTCACAAAGAGCAGGGTGGGAAGGCCCAGCAGGGAGGTAGCTTCATTTGGCTCAGCACTTTTCAGAGCAGTTCATCTGATCATGCCCTCAGCAAAAGAAGTGGGAGGGTTTGGTTTTATTTTTTTAAATGCCTGTGGGACCTATTTGGGAGCTTGTACTCTTAACATACTTGAAAAAAACCTGGAGTCTTTAAAATACCACCCAGCCAGGCTGAAAAAGTCAAAATCAGGTAACTGTGAGCAGAGAACAGTACCACCCCATTGACCCTTTTAGTGAGAGAGAGGGAAAAAATGGGCAAAGTGAGAGAAATTTATGAAAAAGTCAGTTTTTATAGCTATGGGCTGCATCACCAGACAGGAAGAACTGCAGAAATTAGACATCCAGCAGCAACTTAACTCTAAATAATACATCTCTAAGTAATGTATCTCTTTCTAGCCCTGATAATTAACACCAATCAATTCCTTAGCAGAAGGACATCAGTGTTTCTATTGCACATACTTCTACAGCAGGAGGTAAAGGGTTAAATGATATAGGACACAGTTTCATTTTTTATGTGATAACTAAGAGCTGCAATATCATTGCCTGATTTGCTCTATTTCATTAAGGCTCCTTTTCCTTCTACTTCAAAAGGTTAATGCCACTCATATTTCCTTTTTTTATTGTCTGGCTTCACATAATGCCATGGGACAAGACAAAATAAGCAGTTGCCTCAACAAACTATAATTCATCCCAGCAGAACAACGACCGGCTGTAATTCAGTCTATTTTTAAATCCAACACGTAATGAAAATCACTAAAAATAATACATTTCCCAGAGCCATGACAATAGACCTAAAATGTGTAATAATTAGCGCTCTGGCCCAAGTGCTTCAGGCTCTAAGCTGTTTTATGACTGTGAGATCTGTTCTTAGCAATCAGACAAGTCCATTGGTACCCACTTAACATCTTTATTATTAGCATGTGTTTCTTGTACCATCTATGTTTAACCACAAGCTAAAAGCACCATATGCCCACTTAGCAAAAATCTGTGCCTCCCAACTCGCTTCCCGATGGTTCAGGACACTCAGAGGTAACATAAAAGAATTCATTGTCTAAAAAGGGAAAGTCTGGGGAAACAACAACAACAACAAAAAAAAACCCCAGCCCCAAAAAAGACAAGGAAACTGTCTTGGCATGGTTTGATACATAACCATATTAATATACCAAAGAAAGCAGGCTTGTAGATCAAAAAACATCTAAAAAACATCCACCTTGGCCAACTGCCTCCTCTCACTGGTATGAAGTGGCACATGACGATTGATCTCCACTCCTTTTCTTTTACAGCAACATTCAGTGATCTTCAGCAAGATCCTCTGTGCTGTCTAAGTTCAAATTGTGTGTTAGGCCATAAAAAACCAAGCTAAATGATCCCTGACAGCCTGCCAAAAAAACCTGCTACTGCAGCAGTGCTTTTTCATAATCTGCATATGCTTTTTCCTTTAATTGTTAGCTCACACAGTGATGTGATACCTGCCAAAATTTTTTAGTACCCACAGTTTTGCATCTTCAGAAATGGCTCTTTGGGGTTGAATGCATCATTTAGAATCAAACATGCTCTAAAACAAAGCAGACATTTTTCCTAGGGCATTTGAGTTCCAAGCTACTCAGTCAGCTGGGTCTGAAATCCCTTCAGACCTTTGCTTTGATGGGCAAACAGGGTGATTTCTTTCCCAACCTCTTAGCTTAATTGAGTTAATGTGAAAGGATTGAAAAGCCCTGACATGGACTTAAAACTCAGCTAGTTAACATGCTTCACCACTCCAGCCTGGCTATTCTTTGTAGCCCAGTCCTGCTGCAAGTCCTCAGCCCAAGCACCCCTGTGCTCAGTACTGTATGAAGTACAGAGGGGAAGGTCTCTGCCCCAACCTAGCAAATCTTGATGAGGAATTTCAGTTGCATTGAAAAAAAAATTACAGTATTTGATATTTCAGAGTTACTTTTGTGTGTCAGGATCTGGCTGGAGGCTGGAAGCCCCCATGATAGTTTATATTCCATGTTCCTTTGACTCAGCAGTGCACAGCACCAATCCAAGGCTAAGCACTTTTCTCTAATAGCACCACTGCTACTGTAAAATTAACGCAGGCATTTTCCACCTCCTTTCACCCAGACACGACTCACAGTGGTATACATCATGTCTTGCCATGAGTAAAGAGCTTTGAGAACCTGGATGAGTTTGTTTAGGATGAAAGCGAGAAGAACAGCACAACCAATTACAAGACAGGTGAGTATGCATGCAAAATGCCTCCTAGGGTGGAGCCTTGCCATTGTAAGAGCATTAACATCAAGTTCATTTACAGAATAAACTAGATGTAGGGGAAAAAAAAGAAAAAGAACAGGGCAGAAATCCATGTGGTTTCCTTAGAGCGCATCATGCCAACGACATTCATTTTAGCTCACTGGTTTCTGCCACCCACTACACAGTGTTCTACTTTGTTTGTTCAATCTTCTGTCTGGCATGGACTCTGCATGAGGGCACTTCGCACTGGTTAGTTTTAGTCTTCACATCCCTCCCTCCTCCCCAGGGAGCAAAGTATAACTATTGCTTCCTCAAAGTAAAACTACTGGCATGCTCAGACAGACAGATACGAGGCCTAAGAGCTCAAAGGCCCTTAAATGCTGGGCTCCCAACTATTAGCATAGTGAGAGTTAAGCATCTTAATCTTTATGAGGATCTGGGCTTACACCACGCACCCAAGGTGTTTCTGCAGCAGGCCAGGACACTGAACCTGTCTCTTCTGAGCCCCAGCCAGCCCTCCAGCTACAACCCAGCCACATATTTTGAGGCTTGCATTTGCACAGAGGTGTCTATGCAGCTTAAGAGTAATTTGTATCAAGATTATTGCAAAACATCCCTGGAGCTTCATGCAAGTGGAATAATTTTTATGCCTTATCTGAGTTTGACTATAGCTGTTGGGCTTTAATGTCCAATCTTTGTCCAACCAAACTCACAACTGTTTCCAGCATACTATCACCAAACCTTGACATTAAAGCTGTGGCCATGTTCAGACCTCCTAACCACTACACTAAAAATTTGTTATGTCAACCTTTAGAGGCCATTGAGCAAGCCTGCAATTCCAGACTAAGATGAAGCAAAAATGAGTTCCCCCCTCCTCACAGGATGTTCTCTGCTTTATCCACATGAGGAGACAGCTCCTGTGCATCTCATCTTTTCTGCTCTTGAGTTCTTTCCACTTGCATCCTGCCTGTCCTCAGGGCCAGCTGGAAAAACAGAGACCAGACTTGATTCCTAGAGAAGGGACCAGCTTCTGGTCTGGGAAGTACCACATGGGTGTCCCTGATGCATCTTCGCTAGAATAACAGAGAGGACAGGCAACTCAGGTGGCTCTGGGTGGATAAAGGTTGGCATCAGGGTGAATATGTGTAGGTCAGCATGCCCTCAATGTACAGTAAAAAGCTTTAAGGGCTTCATTGAACAGTGAAGGAAAAGACCACTGAAGAAGAGTAAGGCAAAATGCTGAGTAGCTTATTGCTAAAGGAGTACAAATAACCTCAAACACTCAGCAAGGTAAGTGCCAGGGAAGAAACAGTTAGAGGCTGTTACTGGCATGAAATGGATGAACTGAAACTAGTCAAACATTCCTAGAGACTGTTAACCCAAAACAAAATTGAAAATGTTGCCCTCTTCACAAAATTCACCTACAGGCAGCTTGGCCAATTATATGACAATTGATGGTCTACCAGTGCATGGTATGAGCCTTCTAGAAAAAGAAAGAAGGCTCGTAATAGATACCACTTCTCTGATAAAGTCAAACCGAACCTGTATTTCAGCTGTTGCAGTATCAGGCGATGCAGTATGTAGGTCCTCTGCTGGAGCTGGACCTTTGGTATTGACACAGGTTTATGACTGGTTTATGACTTGTGGGTTGAAATTAAAAATGACTAGATAAGAGTCTATTTTTCCAGATATAAGTAGGGCTACTCAAGCACACAGTAAAAGGGTTTTCGGCATTTAGATCAGATTCACAGTCATTAAGGGTTTGTACTTTGGGTTCTGCCTACAGAAAACCTCAGCTTGACAAAAATCTTTTAAAATCAGTATGTGCCAAGCCAATGATGGGAGCTGCACAAACAAGATGTATGAAACAATGAAGTTTGGGTACCTTGAGACCGTCTGAGTATTGCTAATTGATTGTTTCTAACCTTTCAAGCTTTTATGTTTGTCCAGGGATAGTTGCTTTTCAACATTTTTGGCTTTTATATCAAAATGCCAAGTAAACATGGGTGTTTTGACAGAATACATTTGGAGATGAACATAGATTATTCTGCTTTTTCAGTTTTTGCCTTTGATGATCTGTAGTCTTAAGAAAATAATCTGCTTTACACTTGGATCTCAGACCTGGCTTTTCTCCTGTGAATAGATCGAACTTGTTTGCAGTTTGGTTAAACAGTTAATTGAGCACTGAAAAAGAAAAGACAAAGAACAAGGTGAAAAAAGAAAAAAAGAAGCAGTAAACACCACTCCTCTCTTCTGACATCCCATAACTAATATTTTAACAGCAATGAAAAACAGAAGTGATGCAATTATTAGGAAATCCGTCTGGGAAGCTGGAAAACAATCCTGATTTCCTGTATGACCTTGGCCAGTTATTTAGGGGCATGTTCAGGCCACCAACCAGAGAAGCCTATAATTAGTCATCATGAATCCTATGACGTTCAAGCAGTTCAGGCCACCTGTTGTGTACCAGAGTCCCAAAATGATGGATGGAGAGGAGCAGTCACATCACCCAGGTTAGACAGCTATACCCACAGTGGGAAGCAATAGGGCAATGCACCCACCTTGGGTGTTGTGATTTCTCTTAGTGACTCTAGGCAGGAGCTGTGATGTAGCAATGAGAACATGACACCTTCCTTCCTTCAACACAGACAAAACACCTTTTCCTATCTCACTTAGGCGTTATAAAGATTACAGTTCTGGTGGTTTGGTGCCTGGGTGTCAGTGACAAAGGGCAGGTAAATACTTGGGAGGCATGGGCTGTAAGTTGAGGTAGTACCTTTCATTAGACCAACTGCTAGAGATAAGTACCTGTACAGATAGCAGGCCATGGGACCATAAATATCTCCGCAGCCTCCAGTACGCAGCTTGTTTTCACTCTCAGGGTGGGAATCACAGAGCCCAACACATGGTGAGAAAGTTGCAATCAGAAGAAAATGTGTATTTTGTTATGCAATACCCATTTTAAGGTCCAGGTTCCTTGTGAGAACAACCAGCATCGGTTGCTTAAAAATTTTGCCATAAATGTCAGTAGAAGGTAGGATTGTCACCTTGTTCAGCTAAAAAGGCACTCTGTGCTTTTAGTTTTCCTGTTTGAAGTGTATCTTAATCTCAGCAGCTATAGGAAAGGTGACAAGGATAGGACTCTACTCCATTAGTTCCAACCTCAGACCTCTCCACGGAGCTCGCTGCATGGTGCTGGATCACACTGCTTGTTAGCTGGGTCATTTGTTTATTAATAGTTGCACACACTTTTAAGTCCTAGGCTGCTTGTTAGCTGTGCACAGCAGCACTAAAGCGTTCCACTCTGCACTAAATCAACTCTATTACTCTATTTAAATTATTTTTTTGGCGCTGCACAGCCAGGGTGATTGTCCACATAATATTGAGCTTTCTCCTAAGCCCTTTACTCTGCTCTCCAAATTATGTGTCAGAGAACTGCTCAGCCAGCTTTCTTTGCACAGCTACTGAGGACCAGCAGCAAATCTGGGTTAAAATGCACCCACTGGGTTTTCCTTCATGTTATCTGGTGTGCCCCTTTCCCACAAAGGCTCTAATAATCTTAAACATGTTACGCAGGCTGGCAAGTCCAATAGAAACATTATCCCAGGGAAAGCCCTAAGGAAACATTAAAACTCCCTTCATCTAGCCAGCAGCACTGGCTGGTACCTGCAAGCTCTGGGAAGCAGCTGCCTTTCTCCATCAGCGACACCACTCCTGTTCCTGACCCTGACGCTGCTGAGCATCTGTTTGTGCATTTTCACTCCTCATGATTTTTCTGTGCTAGCAGCTTTCTCTTAAGCTTTCCTCTGAAACCTTGCACCTCTTTCAGGGTCAAGATGAAGTCGACGTTATGTATGATTTTGTCTGGCTGGAAAACCTAAGGTACGTAACATCAATCACCTTCTTGTGTCAGGTATTGTAGCAGGAACTCAGTCCTTGCCTGAATGCACAAGATAGACAGAGGGATAAACACAGCAAGGTAGATTCGGCAATCCCAACTTCCACAGGAAGGTAACAGCTAAGCCAGCAGCAGAGCTGGTCTTCTCAGACCAACCCCTGACCCCTGGACCAACCAACAATGTAATAACGTAACACAGAGAAGCTGCTTTGGATTCCCAATTATCCCTGTAATAGTGACTTGACAAGCACTACAGAATACCAACAAAAGACACTTATGGGGGCATTTGTTTACAATAATAGAGCAAACAGTTTAATTAGATTTTCCTCACATATCAGATAAATGACATTTCACTCTGTCCTGTTCTGTATCTTGTGAATGATACTTAGATGTGGTTTACCACAAGTCATTCCTTAAATTAGAATGATTAACCACAACCAGGGTATTTTTGCTCTTGTATTAAATGTCAAACTAAAGGCAAAAGTAAGATTACAATTATAATGTAATTTTGTGTTGGCTCCAAATTCAGCCAGCTGGAATAATCTCAATGCCCATGAATGCAACCTTTTTTCTCTTTGGTCAGTCAAAGCAGATGTCTTCATCTGTTTTGCTTGTAGCACAGAAGCTGAGGGACCATGGCTCCCAAAGCCTGCAGCCTTTCCCATCATGGGCCGTGGAGCACAGTACTGTAAGTCCCTCAGGATATATCACTGATCAGAAATATCAAATTGTACATAGCCAAAGAAAATGAGAGAGATGTAATTCACTTCAAGAGCAACGTTGGCTTCCTGCACTTCCTCCTTTTGTGCCTCATCGAGCCTTGGGATGAAAGGAATTAGGAAGCAAGTAGAGCAATTGCTGAGACATAAAAGCATCGAGGCCAAAAATTAGGGAAAGATTCAGACCTATGGAGATGCCAAGCTTTATCCCTTCATTGAATCAGCACCTTCAGAATCATTTATAAGGCCAGGAAATCTCTATTTGCATTTGCCACTTCACAGCACCAAAAGGGAGAGGGACACTGCCTGGACTTAATGAGATGCCCTCAGCACATCATAGCAATATCAGATCCTGTGCATGAGCAGCAAGGCTGGTGCAACAGCATGTGCAGATGAACAAGAGGAAATCTCCCTCATGGGGCAGCTTGGGCACCCAGCAGTTTAATTTGCCCTCTTTACTTAGACGTTTCAATGAAGAAGGCACAACCGTCAGCCAATCATCCCCTTCTCCCATCGACATGGATTTGGATGCAGTCTTCTGGCAGTAATACAAATTAAGCAGCAGACCTTCAGTGAAGCAGAATCCATGAAAAAGGCCCTGTTCATGTCAGCTTTTCTGGAAGATGGCTTTTTATAATTCCTATATCCCAAAAATTTTGTTGACGAATTACTTCTTTTACATCAAGCTCATGTTCAGTGGTGCTAGATGGCTATGCAAAGCAGAGACAGATCTTTTTTACTATCTTGGCCAGTATAAATTAACTCCTAGCCTGGCACTGAGAAAGTTGGGCTGAGGTTTTCTAGTTCTCAGTGACTGGAAAGCTAGAAGCAAATTAAAAGAAAAACCGAAAAACCACAGATAGGACAGCAGCATGTAAACAAAAAGCATAAAATCACTAGAAACAAAATTTTCTATCAACTATTCAGTTGCAAGACTCAGAGAACTATTTCTGACTCCCTTGACTTTTTATGTTGTGATAATACTGGAAGATATTAACCTGCAGCAAAGATCTGAGGCTGTTTACCACATTCAGAAAAGTGGGACAAAATAGAATCTCAAATGTTTTTGTCATTATAGCTCTCCAAGTATATTCCAAGATATATGCTTGTCCTTAACATTTAGTTGAGCCAGTTTCATACAGAGAGTTAAGTAAGGGAACCAAAATGCAACACAGATAGTCTGGGACACAAAACCCTTTTTCATGTTTCTTGAACTAATTTACTGCCAGAAGAAATCAACTGGCATTTAGTATGTTTTGCAACTAAGAAGAACAATATTGGAATAACCTCCACTCAGTCCAGATCAGAGGAAGAGTGTGTGTGACTGGAAGTTTCTTTGAGATACAGCTTCCCAAATATATCAGTTGGTCTAATAAGGATAGTGTGTCCACTTACAGGCTTCCTTCTCATTTACTTGGCCCATCATAACTGTAGCCATCATTTTTATTACAATAAGGGAGATAGCTGTGATTGTTACAACTGACATTTCACATTTTAAATGCTGAGTAGGGTTTTCAGCCAGCAAAAGTCACACGTGGGGTTTTTTGGGATTTTTTTTTTAAACCTTTCAAATTTGTGTTCTTTCATTTTAAACAAATTTATTCTTCCTATCAGCTGCTTGCTATGCAAGGAAAGTATAAGGCAGGACACTCCAAGACAGGTCAGAATCTGAACTTTTCCAGTGACATTTAAATCGTAACCATAAAATTACTGCCATTTTTCAGACGCTCTCTACAATTCAACTCACATTTTTCTCAGTACCTATAGTATCAGCACATTATTTGAAATACAAATGGTTCCTTATTTTATGAATCAGTAGCACAGCAACATACATTGCTTCTCTGATGAAATGAGAAATTTCTGGCACCTCACTGACAGCTGGCATGCAGTGATCTGTCATGGAAGCTGCAGAAAAAAGAACTCTGCCCAAAAAGCATGGGGGTGTAGCCATCATCTTGTGTCAGTAAAATGATTCAGATTTACTATATGGGATAGCACTGGGTTCCTACAGCATCCCTCAGCTTTCAGTCAGAACTGTCAGCATTATACCCTTCTGAAAGTTCCTGTCACTATGTCATTTAAACACCAGGAACAATTTGGGTGCTAGAGAACAATGGACCTACATATGAAATAAGGCACACTGCATGAAAAAATATCAACCAATCATACACATCAAAGGTTTCAAAATTATTAGCTTCAGTGAAATGAAGATCCCTTTCTCTCAAGGCAGCCCAATGAAGACTTCAGATCAATGTGCAGCTACAGAAAAGAAAAAAAGAGATTAAAAAAACCCAGAGTTGAGTAGACATTGCAAGTATGTGGAACAGCATAAAGAGTAGTGTAAGACACACAATGCATAATAAACCAACTGCATAGCTGTTCCCAGAACAGGGCAGGCAGCATTTGTTACAGCACTTCAGAAGAGAACTCTGGAATTGTAGGGATCAAAGGAGGATAACAAAATATAGATTTGATAAAGACATGGATTGCTTATTGTTAGGAGAGTAAATCTGAGGGGAGCATGAGAAAAGTGTAATGTAAGGAATAGTCTAGAGAAACGAGAACAAGAGTTTCTTTTTTTTTTTTCCTAGGGCTACTTTTGTGCTAGAACAGTTCAAAAAGGTGGCCCAACATCTGCTCCAGCCCGGAAATGAGCTATAACCCTCCAGTTCATATGCTATTGGCCTATAAGAACATGAGTATATACCCATGTACGTCAGAAATGAAGGACAGAAGATACTCTTTAATGAATAAGAGCCCCTAATTGATAAAAAACAACACAGAATTAATCTGGGAGTATGTAAGAACCTCTGCTCCAAGCTTCAAGGCAACCTCTATTTTCAAGGCATGAGGATGAAGAATGAAATGATGGAAGATAACTCTATGACCCATACCCTTGGTAGATACTGTGTATGAGCATCAGTCCTTTCTCAGCTGTGAAAGACCTCCATAGATTTCCATTTCATTTGTGCATAAAGGAGGGCAGTGCAGAGCCAAAGCCAACTCCAGAGCTTTTAATTGCTCCCTGAACTAGGTTCCCTATTACCTGCAGAAGCATCCTAAGGAGACTTACTTATGAGGCTGGATGCTAAGACGGTAGTGTATAGCCTACACTCTACAAGCATGGTTAGGGTCATTATTTTTTTAATAGGTTTCTTAAAACCTTCATACAAAGCTCAAGTCACCTTTGTACCTGAAATTAAGAATTTCAATCTACAGGTTGATAACAACTTTAAAAGCAGTATGATAAAGCTTATACTTCAAAAAAGAAGTCAGGGCAATGATTAACAGCATTAATCCCACCAACAAGAAACTAAACAGACAGCACCATGCTGTAAAGTTCTGTAGATGAAACTTCTTGAACAGAACTTAATAAACTGAAAATAAACTTTCAGGGCTTAATTCCTCTCTTATTTACAAATGTATATTTCAGAAGTAACTCAAATCAAGCTGGCAGAGTAATAATGCAGGAGTTGAACATGCAGAGATCAGACCACAGGCCACAATATGGAGAATTACAAGAAAAACTGGCATAATGGCAAAGTCACAAACCAAAACTGGACATGTGATGGATTAATATTTTGCGTATATTTTTAGTGAGTGAATACTAACAGAGTAGAGGAGTACCCGTTGCAGGAATACAGACTAGTATCCTGCACAAAAGACCTTTCAGATTTGTTTGTGTTTGATGGATTTCCACCGTATCATGTACATTCATTTATTCTTTTTCTACTAAACATCTCTTTATTTATCTCAAATAAACTATATCCTCTGAGTTGATGGGAACAACACAAAGAAAGCATATTGCCACAGATGACAGTGAGACAGAATTGATCTAGACAGATTTATTCCCAGGTTTAGTAAGAGTTTCACAATTACTGCAAAAATAAAGGAGAGAAAAATTACTTTTGCTTGGGGCAGCTCATGGCTACTGCACTATCCCTCGCCTCTTAATCACTTGCTGAGGTGAAGCAACAATCAATACTGTGTAAAAGGGATCACAGAGGGCCTGAACCAGGTCTCACTAAAATCAGTGGCAGAAAGAAAAGCGTCGCCTGGGGAAGTTCTCTGAGAGTCACAGCGCAGGATCTGCAGCCCAAGTGCTAAGACCAAGGTGACTTTGAGCCACAGTTGTACTCTCCAATTAAGGCTGCTTCAGAGGGCTGAGCCAGGTCCTCAGAGAATGCATCCCACATCAGTACAACATCCCCTGGCCACTGTAGATGCATAGTGCTGCAAGTTTGCTTTAGCCTTGCCTCATTGCACTGCTTTCCTGACTGTCCTCACTGCAACAGGGAGAGAGCACTCAGAAGACAGCCATGGAGTGTCCTTTCATGGTGGTTCCATAGCAGGGCAGAGAAAAGACCAAAGCTGAGGTCTGTGAGACTCTGTGCAGCTGAGTCTCAGCTCCAGCCAAGCAGAGGAGGAGAGGAGACAGAAGGCTTGACGCTCTTTAGAGACAGTAGATAGTTACTGGATGGAAGAGAGTTGATCCAGGACCACAGCATTACTCCAGAGGATCTTTGGTGATTATTTTTATGTCATGGGATCTCTGTATAGTCTAGTGACAATCATTTTGTTTCCCTGTGCCTCACTTCTACAGAAAGTGCACTAATATCTTACTGTCTGTGGGGAGTAGAGGAGTGGGGAGGGGCTGAGCACTGTTAAACTGTGAGGTCCTAGGATTGCAATATGAGAAGAATCTCAGGTCTCTATGAAAATTGCAAGAGAGACACATGGGAAATTTTGTCTTTATTATCTTATTGTAAATTTTTTAAAAAGTTTTTTCCTAATACTCTGTCACTAGACCAAACTGAAGTATGTATTCTGGCTTCTCTCCAAGGCTGATTACAAACCTGGATCTGCAATATAATTCAAAAATGAAATAATTACAAGGCTTAGAGGTGAAGAAAGGATTTTTAATGTTCCACACCCAGCTTTGCTCCTGATCCCTCACTGACCTCAGGCAACAAACCAAACCCAGTTTAAACTCCAAGTTTCACATCTGGAGGCACCAAGTCAGTAGGAGTGTTCTAATAAAGTCAGACTAAATGTCCATCTAATCCAATATCATACTTCCAACCGTGGTCAGATGCCCAGGGTGTACGAACCAAGTAAGCACAGAAATTATATTTTCCTCTGTATAGCTAAGTCTCTAGCAGTCTATGGTTTGCAAGGTTGCTCAGCAATGGAAGTGTGTTTGCATGTAACAACCCTCAGTGCATCTTTCTTTCATAAATTTTTCTAATAATTTTTTTAAGCCTAATTAAACATTTGGCTCCCACAACCTCTTCTGCCATTAGATTTTTTTAGGTTCCCCTTAAACAGAAGCCACTTCATAGTTTTGATCATCCCCATTGTCCAGTCTCCACTAACTTTCCAGCTCTATTGTATCATGTTAGTGATGGGAATATGAAAAATGCACTTTGTTCTCATGAGGCTGCATACACCACACAGAATATTTTATTCTCTATTCTCCCCATACAGCAATGTTCATTGAGCTGATTTTTTCCCAGACTTCTTGGAGGTGGTTTTTTTTTGCCTGAGTTCTTGGTTATAACCCCAAGATCTCATTCCTGATGAGCAATGTCTACTGTATAGTGTGTTCTTCATAAGTTTTTCTCTGTGCATGTCATTTTATATTTGTTCTTTCTTGTCCAGTATCATGAAAGTTTTTGTACATTTTTTACAATGAACTTTCCTTTTACAACCTTTGTTTAGTATCATGAGCAAACTTTGTCATCTTACTATTTACATTCTTTCCTAAACCAGCTATGAAAATACTGAACTGTGCATGCCAACCATGGACGTCTATGGGGCACCAGTGGGGCTTTCCACCACTGACAAATCTGACAGCTTAATCCTATCCTTTTTTCTTGTGCCTTTTTAACACTCTTTCATCTATGCAAGGACCTTCCCTTTTATTCTGTTGCGGCTCAGTTTCTTTAAAAGTCTTTGATGAGAAACTTTATCAAGGGGCTTCTAGAAACCCAAGTATCTCTTGGATCTCCCTTGTCTACTTGGCTATTGACTCCTTCAAAGGATAGATTTATGATGCACAACTATATAAATGCCACAGGGACTCTTCTCCAATATATCATATTTACCCACATGCCTGTTAATATTGCACTTTATTATAGTTCCTATCATCTTCCCTAGTGCTGATGTTTGATTTACTGGCCTGTAGTTCCCCAGGTTTTCCCTCACATCTTCCACTTTCCCTTCCACTGACAACAAAATAGTTTTATACATGAGGTTCAACTAATAACGAATCACAAGTTGTCAGTCAGAACTTAATGGAGGGCAGATGCAGGTGGGCCACTTATTTCAGGTACCAAATTTGATCTTTGGTTTGAAAAATTTTGAAAAACTCAAAATTCTGTGGAAACTAAGAATAATCTAATGAATAAAGTTATTCCTCAGATTCAACTAGTTCTATTTCATCGATCTCAGTGATACAAAACCCAAATTTTTGTTTGAAGAAAATCATTGGGGTTTTTTTCAATATGTAGGAAGTAGAACAAAACGGCTTGGGAACAAACATCCTTTTTTTCACACTGATTCTGATGTTATTTCTGGTGAAACCAGGAGAGGAATCACCAGCAATCGCACTGGTGGAGAATCAGACTCAAACTGCTGGCACAGGGAAACACTGCAGAAAATGAACCCTGAGTTGAGAGCCTGTGCACCTTCCTACATGTACAGGCCAAATTTAGTTCCTGAAGTCAGTCCTTGCTTTCAATCTAAATAAGATTTGAGATCAGTAACCAACCACACTTGCTGCTCTGTCTCACGTTCTCAGTGTAAGCAGCTGCAGCAGTTTAGGATATTCTTGACCTCAGCTGTTTTGTCACTACCCCATAAACTGCCACAGGAACACGTGTCCATGCCCCTCTGCCACTGCTGCCCAACACCCAGCAGTTTAATGCAAAACTGCTTTTTCAGCGTGCTAAGCTCATACAAGAGCCCATGGGCTGGAGCTGTTGGAGCATCTGGAGCGTGGCAGGCTTTCTCTGGCTGTCATGGAGGCAATGACATCAAGAGAAGGTGCAGATGTTGTGAGAAGGGTAACAGCTTCTTAAAACAACCACAGCAAGATTTCCCAGAAGTCATCTTGCAGATGGCCTCAGTGCTGAAAAAAATCAGTCTTCCTTGGCTTTGCCACTGAAATAAAGATGCTGCTGCCTACCCCAATGGCACATAATCTGCACAGAAAGACCAGGGAAGGGTGATCAGAGTGTCGCATGTGCTGTACCTGCTAGGAAGGTAACAGCACCTGCAGATGAGCAAATACTGGTAAGTTTGGGAGAAGCAGGAGAAGGAAGCATCAGTATGATTAACTCCATGCCCATGCTTCTCCCTGGATTTGAAAGGGATGGAACTGTTCTACCCACACTGTAAAGGAGGAAAAACAATTTCACTCCACATCTACTCTGAAATGACTTGTATGTACAATTCACTGTGCTATTACTGTTTATTTTTACTAAAAGCTCCACTGCAAGATGCCCAGAGAAAGATGCAGTTGCAGAAACAGCTTTGCCTTCTAGCAGCAGTTCACCACTCTTTATAAATCAACAAAGCTCAGCATAAACCAAACATTTTTACACTTGATTTTCAGTCTCTCTTTACACTGCAGAAGGAGGATTGTTACTACAACTCTGTAAGCTGTGACCTGTAGAATCAGTAGATTGACAGAATCATAAGCTATATTTTTCATAACGGTGTCTTTTTGTTGGATTTTTTTGCAATGAAATTTGCCTGCAAATTTTCAGGAAAGTACTGTTCTTTAAAAAAAAAAAAGAAAAAAGTAGGTAGAGGGGTTCTTTCCAAATAGGATTTATGGAACAATTGAGAATTATGGAAACTATTTTCTAAGTGGATCTGGTTAGAGCTACTGATGAGAAGAAAACTACAAATCCGATGCCAGCTCACCCTATTGAAAATCAGACTGGGAGTGTATGTCTACAAGATCGTCTCCTGGTGTGTTTAATGCATTTTGCTGCTTTCTGCTAAGACTGATAGCATACTAAACAGATCTGAAGCGTTCTTCACTGCAACAGTGGAGCATTCTTTTTAATGGAGGGTATAATCTCATTACAAGCTCTGGTAATCATCTAGATTACAATCTTAATTGCCAAAGTAGGTAAAATAGATAAAACATATTTCAGCTGCTGTCCTCTCCTCCTCCTTTTTTTTTCTTTTTAAAGGTTGAGCAAAAGTGATTTTTTTCTCTCTCTCTCATGAGCTTTTAAGCACCAGAAAGGTTTCTTTGTCTTTGTTATCCTCCACATACATCCTCTGCAAGATTACATTTCAAATTTCAAATTTATGATTATAAAGACAGATTCCTGTGATAATCTTCCATCAGGCACTGAGAGCTCTCAGCATCTCACAGGAGGTGTTCAACAGCTTCTAGGATTCACTTCTCATTACATTGAGTCCTGGAGCACATCTCTTGGTAGTTCAAAAAGTACACTCTCCTGAATAGAAATCTCATTAACTCCATCGTCCCCCTCAGCCCATACTAGCCTACACCATAGGCTACCTACATTTGCAAAGAGCTATATAAACACCCCTAAATCAGCTTCACATCACTCTGGAAAGGGAGGTAATGTCTTCTTACTAAACTTAGTTCATGTATGTGGAAATGGAGGCAGTGAGACATGAGATGAGAGAGCCTTTAGATGAGGGGCAAGGAAATTCTGGTGCCCTGACAGTTGTCTGCTACCATAATCCTGCTGACACCCTTGAGAAGGTGTGCATTTAAACAAGCACCCTATGTCTTTATCTCACTGCAGCTGAGCTTCCAGCTGTGACCAGATCTGAAGCTGTGGCACATCACACTGAAATGAGGTGTTCACTCAGAAAGATGAGCTGCTAAGAAAATAATGGTCTACGAGTTTATCAGGCAGCAGAAGGAAGGGGTCTCTCTCCAACCAAGCACTGTGGTTCTGCACAGTTTCTTCAAGACTGTTCCACCCAAGAAGCTCAATTCCCAAAGTGACCAACACCACTGATGGTGTTCAGCACTAAAAATCTAGTTTCCAAACTAGGCTTCTGGGAGACATTTTGTGACTTGGTGATGGAGTTGTCCACAGCTGAGCTACTCCATCACAAGAAAGGCCATCTGACAAGTTTTCTAAATCCTGCCATCAAATTCCTAAAAACATGATTCAAATGGCACTAGACCAGAATAGGGTTTGCAAAGGATCTGGAAAATGCTTTGCTTTTACAGCCATGTAGAGGAAAATCGACCCTTTGAAGCATTCAAACTGAAGAGGTGCTTAGACTGAGAGATCTTGCTATGATATTTGTTCCAAAGAGGACATCAAGGTCAGCCACAGTGAGTTCTCCATTTCTTTCATTTTCCTTGAGAAAGTGGCTTAGCTCTGTTTTCCAAACTGAGGGTCAAGGCACAGCCAGTGTAAAGACGCAGATCTGGGCAAAGACTTTCTCTGTTGAGTCACTTTCCCCGGCACCACTGAGTTCTCAGAGCATCCTGGCCAGGGAAAGCAAGGAGTAGGACAATACTCTCCATGACAAAGAAGTGTGACATGAAAAAATTGTACTCCTTCTCCACCTCACAGTAGCAGTAAAAGACGAGTGACCCAGCTTGGTTTACAGACTGCCCAACCTGTAAACTCCACTGGCTACTTTTCCTCTGCAACCAGCCCTTGCACTTGAATATGACCTTGTCCCTGATGTCCTACTCCAGAATCTCATACAAAATCTGCATGCTTCATGCGTGCATTTGTTGTCCTTCTGGATCCACAGGTATATTAATTGAAAATGTGGTGTCAGCACAGCTAAAAGATCAGAGCAAACTTGATACACTTAAATGCTGCTCACCAAACATTAGGTGATACATGAGATCCATTTACAGCTTTTTTGCTTGTTTCTTCTTGCTGCAGCTAAACCTGGGATTTGCACGTGTAAATGACAAGCTATTCTGCTGGGAAGGTGTACCTAAAGAATTATGTTTAAAAGTTAAAAGGAAAAAAAAAAAGCCACAGTGAAATGCCCTTCAGCAGCCAGTAACAGTATCTCCCTTTGCAAGTAAAATTTAAACAAAATTGCTTCTAGAATGTATTTATTAAAAGGAACACATTGGCTCAAACACCAGCAGAGAAAAGTGTTTACAATCTTAGTAATGAACTGTATCTCACACGTAGAGTTTGCATCACAGGAATATCACAACTTTGACAATACTTCTGTGCAAGTTCAAAAGTATATGTTGTGGCTGTATTTGAAGGGGAATTATATGTATGTTTTTCATAGACAATAATTCCATTAAATTCGCAAACTAGCAGTGGCAAGAGTAACAGAACCAGAGGTCTGGATGATTCTCATTTTCCTTTTAAGCCACTACATGCATAAGCCACTTTCTCTATGGGACATCAGTTGCTCAAACTCTCTCGTTTAGCAACAGGACGAGAAAGTTGGGACGTTTTACAGGGCTGGATGTAAAGCAAAATTCTTTTGCCAGACTAACAGATAGTCCAAATTTCAGAAAATTATTTCCATTCCTGGTTTTTATTTTTCACACTGTGCTGGTTAGCCTGTCTTTCATGCAGTGTGTAAAGGTCACAAGAAGGTACACGCATCTCAGCGCTGGAGGCTTTGCAAGCATGGAGTGAGTGATAGCTCTGTTACTCTAAAGATCTTTCAGTCCAATGGCTGAGAAGTCTATGCAGATCTGCTGCACCATCTGCTACTTTTCTCCTTCCAGAGAAGGAACTGCTTACTATTTTCCATGTGATTTCTTATTCTCAAGGACTTGACATAGCTGAATTCCCCAAGGATTGTCTGAGAACTTTCCACGTGAAGGTCAGTATCTTCTTACTTTGGAGTCCTCCAACCAAGACTGGAAAATGTGCCTTAAGATGAAATATTACCACCCACACCTATGTAGTAAGTTATTCCTTATGGTCCGTTCCATCCTTGGACATACATTACTGGAGTTGGCTTTCAGTCCAAGGCCAAACTATGCCTATAAGTGACAGTCCCATGAACAGAGGACAAAATTATCTCACTCCAGAAAGGAAAACAGAACTCCAACTTCACGTTTCCACACTTTAATTCTATGCCAAGAAGCCTGTACAGAGTGTATTCCTCGCTTCGGAATTACCTGGAAAGGTTCCAGGTCTGCCTTGCTCCTTAGTCCAGAGCGCTGACATTAGGTTTACCCTCATACTGTGCCCACAGAGTGCCTTGGATCACAGTTCTGCATCCAAGCTGGATGGATGCTGAGCACAGTGCACTCCCTTAGGGGCCTGTTCTTGGAGCTGTGGATTTCAAGGATATGCAAAACTGGAACTGGTCTCTGTGAGATGACTCACTAAAGTTCACAAGCTTTACAAAAAGACTGGAGTAAGAACAGATGTTTATTTTTAAAAAAGGCATTTCTTCTTTTTTAAATAATTACCAGCCACCAGTCATCTTATCTGTACCCTCACTACGAAAGGATTAGGAGCAAGCTGGAATGTATTTATTGTGTGTAACACAAAAAACCTGCACATCCACCCAGATGCATCTACATATATACATGTGTGCACACATGAGTGAAAGGGGACTCTAACAACACAGAAAGGTCTGCTTCATTTCTCATTCTGACATGGTCCACCTAAATTCAGATGCAGTGTAAACAGGACTTAATAGGTAGCAGTTTCTAATGAAATGCGTGGATTAGTTTGCCAGTCAGAAGCTGCAAATCTCAGTCAGCACTAAAGATCAGTTCCTGCCAAAAGGTTTTGTGTTGGGTTGTTGTTTTGCTTTTTTTTTTTCATACAGTAAATTCCAAAGAGATACAACAGTCCTAAATAGATCTATTGCTTTCTAAGAATATAGTGCAGTGTGCCTGCTAGGCAACTTGCCTAGAAATTCTTTTCCAATGAAGTACTGGAAGAGACAATTTCATTCGCTCTGCTCCCAGTTGCTTGAGTGGCAATAGCTCCAGTGCACTCTTTCAGTTATCCATATGAAGGCATTGTGTTTCTAGAAATCACTGTCTTAATCTAAAGGGGGCAAAAAGTCTAAGGGACAAACTGCCAACCGTAATCCACCATAAACCACTGAAGATGGTCTCGACCAAATTATACCAGTATTTGTGACTTAATCCAAACCCTACAGATATTAGTAGGAAACACTTACTAACACTGGTAGACTTTAAAATGGAGTGGACTGCAATGCAGAAAAGAAAAGATATGGACCATCTTTTGTTCTTCTGCAGAGAAAGTCAGGAAGGAGAGCAAATATAGATATGAGTTAACTCCCTGAGGTTTTTTCCCCAAAGCCAAAGACCAAAAGCATTACAAATATTTTCCTATCATGGCACTACACAGGGAGGCACAACTCTACATTGCATGTAGGACATTCTTGTAGGATCTCTTGTCGACTGGCTTAGAACTTTCAAAACTCAGTCTTAGATCTGGACGCTGGTTTTACAAAACCCCTGAGCCAAGTGGTTCTGCGTAGACAAAACAGCGGTTCCTTATTACACATGTTGGGAAGTTGAGTGGTGTCATGCCTTGTCATGCCTCTCCATGGCTGCACTGTGCCCCAAGGACTCACACGGCTCGTAAGCTCCCTTCTATGTAGCAACAGGCTACAAGAAGTGGCTGGTGACATCTGAAAGCTGCCAAATTCAGAGCTTAGGCTGAGACACAGCCATTATGACAATTATAGTTTTGAAGCAAGGTAGCCAACAGAAGAGCCACATGCTGGATACTCGTGGTGGGGGTGGAGAAATCAGGCATTCTGGAAAAGCATCAATTGCTCATAGGTCATCTTGTCTGACACATGTACAGTGCTTGGAGGGAAAATAGATCACAAGGAAGGGCTACTGTCACACCTCATTCCTTCCCTGCTGCCAAGGCAGCTTCTTACCAGGTTTGCAGAGTCATTCTAGGAGACTGAAAAACCAGAAATAAAAGTGTGCATCCAACTTAGGTTTCAGAAGCTCTCACACCACCCCTCTCATAGTTTTCTCACTTCCCCTTCCCCCAAGTAGGATACACCCAGGACAATAGAACCTAGTTTGTTGAGTGGAAAATCCCAAGAAAGTTGAAAGCACAGTTTGCTATTATCAATTCCAATAGTCCAAAACATCTGAGAAAAGCTCCCTGGAATGCCTGCTTAGGAATTCCCCTTCAACTCCTGAATGGCATGGTGCCAGGAAGTGTTGGAAGCTGCAGCTTTCCAATCAGTCAGGAGAAGGGGCTTCAGCTCCCACTCAAATAGGCCCCGTGGCCCACAGGCAGATAGGTAAAAAGTACAGCCACATTCATGGAATCTTAATTTGTTCCAAGGAATTGCCCAGGTACTTCTGCTCTTCATCCTGAGCTACAGCCAGGACAGCCAAGAGTCCTTGCCATGACCTTTTTCCTCCAAATAAAGTTTGCGTAGCGGTGACGACTAATGAGAGGGAAGAATTGTAATTCCACTGTGGTAGCTCACAAGAATAAAGACAGTACCAGCTGACAAGTGACAATAATTCATGCAGAACATCTAGGCTGGATATTGCCCAGCTTACACTTTTGTGATTCCAGTGTTAAAGCCATCTTCAGATTTTGTGTTATCCTGACTTGGTGGAATGTCCAGCCAACTCATAGTAATGTGATCTTGGAGAATTATGCAATGTTGTTTTAAGTTCAATACTCAGTGCCAGAAAGTAACACCCCATAATATGTTAAACATACCACAAGCAATGTAGAAATACTCCTCTCAGTTCAAGGAGGGCTGAGCCCCACGGACTTCTGAGGATCAAAGCTACAGTCATCAATTACAAGAATCGGTCTACAATAGCAAGCAAAGAGCTTTACTTATTCTCCACTGCTGGCATCAGTGATGCTCAGCTGGCAGGAGTCTTGTGGCACTGGTACAGCTCCAGGTGAGCAGACTTGCGGTGACGACTCTGATTAAAACAGCAGGCTAAGTTTTTCATTTTTTGCATTTCCAATCATCAGCTACCATGTCATGAGATGTTGACCTTTTTATATGCAGCCCACAGCCATGCCAGCTCCCAGTGGTAAGTCTTCCTTGGCAGAGAACATCAGGACAAAGCCATCCATTCCTTTCACCTTACTCTCTCCTGGTTTTGTGTTGGGTTTTTGTTTGTTTGCTTGTTTTCATTGGTTAGTTGTTTGGTTTTGTTTGTTGGGGTTTTTTAAATGCACAGAAAATTCCTCACAAAAGTTCACAGTAATTCAAGATTCATGAGCCAGGCAGGATCAGACACCTGGCTGCTGAGTTCATAAGGAGGTGGGAAGAAAGCGGCTCTACAAAAAGGAAGATGAGCTTGTGGTTGAAGTGCTGGCCTGAGAATACAGACACCTGGATCCAGCTTCTCCATAGATTTCCTCTGTGACCTCAGGCAAGCCTGGTGGGATAAACTGACCCATAAAAATGCATACCCACATTTGCTCTGCCCATGTCCTGGCCTGGACTCTCCTTATGCATCTCAGCTGGGATTATTCGCTCAACTGATGCGTGGTGCCCATTCGGCCGCACAACCTTTGAACTGAAGCTGCCACATGTCTGTGCATGAAGCAAAGCTTTCTTGCACCTGTCTACACCCAGGTGGTTAGTCACAACTTCCATCTCCTTGTCTTCTCACTGTCTCCACAAGACTACCGTTTGCCCTTCCTTTCTCTGCTTCGCTGTAAGATGAACAGCTGGGGAGATTAACAATTTTTTAGCACATACCTATACCTCTTTGGGGCCCTATTATTAAAGTGCACGATATCCCCAATATGAAAGATATTTGCTTGAGGGGGACTGTGATCAGCAGCCTATCTGGTTACTCTTCCACAACCAGGGTGGGATTTTTTTTCATTAGCCCAGCACTTGAGTCTAGCCTGGAATCTCTCTGGCCATTTTAACTCCGTAACCTTTCACAGCAGCTTGTTCCATTGCCTAATTGTTTGAGAAGCTGAAACACATCTCCCACATATGTAGCCAGACTTTTCCTTTCTGCAGCTTAAATCAGTTTCTGTTGCTTCTTTCCTCTCTGACTAATGAGAATAACTGGCCTCTGTTCCCTTTATCACATCATTTCATGTATTTGCAGACAGCTATTATGTCTTCCTTCAGTCTTCTGTGCAGACTGAACATGCCTGTCTCTCTCAGCTGCTTCTCATAAGTCTGATTTTCTAAATCTTTTATTATTGTTGTTATTCTCCTTTGAGCTTTCTCCAATTTGTCAGTGTCTTTTCTTAAAGAACAGTATCCAAAACTAAATTCTACTAAACTACGCCAGCTGAGGCTTTCACCAGAGCCAAGTGGAGAAGAAAAGTGACCCTGCTTGGTTTACACATGACATGCTCCTTATTTCAACAATTCAGAATATTTTGTTGGAAAGCATCAATGGACTAAATATGAGAACGTACGGATGGGGGGATGCTAAAAGAATTGTCTATGAGACTTCAGAAGGTATAGTCACCAAAAAAGAGGATTGTTTAGGTGGGCTTGAGAGGAAGGAGGAGGCTAGGAATAATGTGATGAAATTAAATTTTAGGCTGAATATCAGGAAAAATAAAACAGCTAAAACTGTGGAAAACTCTCTCCCTGGGGAAGTGGTGCAGACTCCATAAGTTGAGTCATTAAGAACTAGACTAGACAAAGCAATACAAACTGTATAGCGAGATGACTTAATATATTATTGGGATAGGGGCTAGATGGGCTGATAAACTTGGCATTTCTAAATTTCTTGTCCTACAGCACTCTCAAATAAGAGAATTAATCTTTTCTTATGCTAATATTCACTTTTTGTCCTCACCAACACCTGCATGCATTCTCCATTTGACCCATATGTGACAGCAAAGCTAATTTGAAAAGGCTTTGAGAATTTCTGGAAAAGTTTGGAGGATTTTAACATTTCCCCTGTCTCTGTATCCATGGACCACATGTATAAATGGGGTTTGCCAGGTTCCAGTCCCAGACAACTAAACACTAACAGATCTCACATGGTACAAATGGAGAAAGCCAACACATCCAGCAGAGAATATTATCCATGCCTAAAATTGACAGAGCTCTACCAACCACCACTAGCACCATGACCCGTCAATGCAAGGGGTCACATTGGTGCAGCAACACCAGTGGCTGGCAGCCAGTGGCAATAATCAGGACAAATCCCCAGTCTAGACAAAGCTTTAGTTATCGTGAGCAAAAGTCTCCAGTCCCTGGGCCTAGTTTTCCTTTCTGTAACACAACGTTAATACCTGTGGAACTCCACAAACTTCAACAGAACTGCTCCTGACTCACAGTCCCACAGGCACAAGCAGGATCAGATCCCTGCAGAATTTCCCTTGACTGAGAAGTGCATAGCTAAATGATACTTCTTTAATTGCCTGGTGATCAGAGGACAAGTAGAAGTCAAACAAATTCTAAATATAACCTTCATTTATTTGTCTCTGGAGATCAAAAGTGTAAGGTCCAGTGGCTTGGGAAAGAAGGTTGTGTCTCCACCACTAGATGCTCAGAATCTCTTTTGCTTCGTGTCAAAGTTGCTTACCTCTAGTATTGTTAGCTAGACCAGACAGATTCTCAGGTTCAGACGTTTCACCAAATCCAGAATAATAGCTGGAATAAATGTCAATTTTAGATGAAGAAATGTAGGTTAAAATGGAGATATTGCCCCACTGAATATATCTTAGAAAATTACAGCTGTTTACAGCTTCTCTACATGGTTGAACAAATGAATCAGAGCAGAAGTCTAACACATACATTCACTTTTTAAAAAAACTGAAGTTTTATAATAATTTTTAGTATTATTGTATCCATGTGGCTGATGCCTCAGCGTCTTTCAAACCAGTTCTTTTACAACAGGGTGGTCCAATTGTGAAAGTCGGAATCTTTATGAAATAATTGTCCTTGCTCCTGAGAATATACAGTCTAGGACTAGCAGACTAGTAAAAGGAAACCAGAGAACTGTGTTAGACAGTAAGATGAGCAGCATTATTGCAACATGGGGAAGGCTTTTCCACCATCAAATGTTTCAAAGCTGCCAGAGCAAAGGGGAGACTCAGCGGTATGAACAACACATGACCTCCAAAAAGCCAGCCTGAGGTTAAATGACAAATTAGCGCTCAGAGAATAGAGGTCTGGTGTGTTTAGCTGTGTTAGTTGGTAAGTCCTGGAACCACTGGCTTACAATTCTAAGAAATTGCTATTACATTAGTGAGATTATAGTAATTCACTTGGTGCTGTTGTGTAACCAGCTACAGTGCCTAAATTCAGCTAAACCCTCTTGTCTGGCAGGAAATTGTCGTCTTGTAATAGCTGACCGGTTCAGTACGAGAAGTCCTGAATGCGTTGGCTGCATCTAGTGCCAGCACACATCACAGGCAGAGCTCTCTAGGAAGGAGATGCCTGTCTTTCCCCTCTGTCATACTACTTGGCATCGTCACTGGTAGGGTGTGGGAACCTGCCAACAAGAGGAAAATCCAGGGAAGAGAGAAATGTAGGTTATTGTAAGGACCAAATGAACATCCTGCAACCATTTGCTGAGCCACCACCAAAGAATGTCAGCAGCAAACCACCAAAGTCAGATGGAGGAAGTATTGACATTGAGAAGTGATTTGCACCTTCTGCATCAGAAATTCATCCCAAAGTTCACAAAACTCTCCAGTCAGAGGACCCCTTGACTCATGGCTAGGTGTTCTGAAACTGCAGCAGCAGTGGCTATTCATTGACACTGGCATGGACTTGGAGCATTCTGACTCTTGCAGCATTGTAATTAGGAGTAAAATAGAAGTCAATCTAAAAAGAAGTTTTAGGGGTTGCTTTATTTTTCTGTGTGTATGTCCTACACCATTTGTCATTTTGCCAGTCACTGAAAGTCAAATCTACCTTAAACACTCTGTGAGACCTTAAACTGTTCAGAATTTTACTCCTTAGTGTAAGTACTCATAACAACACTTTTCAAAGGATGAAGCATCTCATTTGCCATTACTCTTTGTACCCTACAAGAAGTGTTTTCCTTCTCACTGTCACAACCTCCTTCTAAGGAATGAAGCGTTCCCCAGAAATATGAAGTGCAGCAATGAAGTAGTAACATATGCATTCTTTATTAAGAGGTTTGTACAGGCTCACAGATATACAATAACAATAGAAGAGCTAACTCAGACTTTGGCCTTTTGTTCTTACTGCTTGTAGTTTATCATGGAGTCAGGCAGTGTTTTGAACTTGAAGAGCTCCTGACTTTTGAATTAAACATAAACAATTCAGCACTGTCTCCACTTGCAGAAGTTTGAATTTGATGACCTCAGGTGTCCTGTTTCAGACCTTTATTTTTGGTTTAAAAGCCTCTGCTCTCACTCTTAGCTTAGCAGAAATCTTGGAGATTTCTCTGGACCCCTGGGATGTCCTACATCTTATTATAATATTTTACATCAATGAGTATGCAAAGCAGCATACAGATGTAGCAAAAAGTGTGAGACACTTTGCTTCTCTTAACTGCGTAGTCCACAAAACAGTAAGAATCTTTCCTAGCTATGCACTAAAACAGCTAATCCTTTAACATTTGCCGTGACTACTCATGATCTGAAAAAATAAACGATCTTGAGTTGTTCTTTCTCATGTCTCATGGGAGGGAGAAATGCATATTCTCTGACCGCAACCCTAAACCACAAAGAAAATACACAGAGGATTTCAGATTTCAAGCATTCATTACTCAAAATGTGCTGCAAAGCATCACTTCCTGGGTTTTTTGCTTCTAGCAAATGTTTCATCTGTGCATCCACTGCCAGCATGCTGCCACCACCATATTTCAGGTTCCTCTGTTTAGATGGCTTTTGGCTGAAGGAAGAGCTTTGCACTCACCAAGGCACTGAAAATCCTTGTCTCGTCTTCATGTCCAAGTCACACATTTTGTCAGCTTGAAGGATCTGCATCAGTCCTTCATTCTGTTTGAAACCAAAACAGGAAAAACTGCCCAACGCACACTGAGAAGTTCTTGTTACGTCTGCCTGCAAGATTTTGATGGAAACTCAGTAACGAAAGTCAGTGCAAATTTTAATTCTACTGCAATTAGTACTAGCTGATCAAGTAGGAACAAATGAACCATCAAGTGTGCCACCAGGTAGAGAACACAGAAAAAAATTAGTTTGGGATGGAGTTTTATAAAAAAAAAAAACAACAAACAGCTTTGCTGAAATCGAGTCAAATAACACATTTTACAGTATAACTAGGTCCTGCAAAATATTTCAGAGCTCCCGTACAGAACCTCACCAGGAGTTCTAGTCATAAGGTTTCAAAGTGATTCAGGTGAGATTTTGTTCAAACTCATTACCAGTTTATTAATAAATGAGTTCCAAAAGGCTAGCCTGAAGTGTTTGTTCTGCCTGCTGCTTCAGGAAATGCCACCTGCCCTCATAAACTCTCAGCCCTTAATGGGGCTTGGAGCTGCTCTTTGCACTTTTGCTCACTGCCTTCACCTGGGGACCGGGGAATGGCAGGCTGGGAGATACCCCACAGGAATTTCTGCTGTCCATTTGTTCTTGCACACATAGGTGATATTTTACTCGCTCACAGGGACTTTCTGTGTTTGCCTATTGAGTTCAGGACCTTCTGGGTTTAGATCTGCAAGTCTTTCACATCTACAACTATTGCTGGAAACTTATTTCTCAGCAGCTAATGTATTTAGGAAATTACTATTCACACAATGACTGACCATAGCCATATAAAGTTTCCAAAGATTATTTACAGTGTACACTCTTAGGCCATTAGCTTGCTTGCCAAGAAATGAACATCGCTGAGATGAAAATAAGCCAGACAGAAAATGAATTGAGAGCAGCCCTTGAGGGTGTTGATTGATGAAAAGCTCAATGTGAGCCAGCAATGCAAGCTTGCAGCCCAGAAAGCCAACTGTGTCCTGGGCTGCACCAAAACCAGTGTGACTAACAGGTTGAGGGAGGGGATTCTGCCCCTCTGCTCTGGTGAGACCCCACCTGTAGTACTGCGTCCATCTCTGGGGTCCTCAGTACAAGAAGACATGGAGTTGTTGGAGCAAGTCCAGAGGAAGGCCATGAAGATGGTCAGAGGGCTGGAGCACTTCTATGAAGACAGGCTGAGAGAGTTGGGCTTGTTTAGCCTAGAGAGAAGAAGCCTCCAGGGAGACCTTGTAACAGTCTTCCAGTACCCGAAGGGGTCTACAGGAAAGGTGGAGAGGGACTGTTTGTCAGGGACTGTAGCAATAGGACAAGGGGCAATGTTCAAGGCCAGGTTGGATCAGGCTCTGGACCACCTGGTCTAGTGGAGGGTGTCCCTGCTCATGACAGGAGGTTGGAATTAGATGATCTATAAGGATTCCATACCAAACCATTCTGTGATAATCAGGTGTTTGTGTACAGAAAAGATGTTCCTAATACCATATCTTTTACAACCTGAGGTCAAATGTATTAGTCTCCATTTCAAAGAACACTGAGGTCTGCCGTCCTTAAGATGAGAGTCCTTTGGTATAAAGCTTGCAGAGCTTACACCCCCTGATCAATAGAGAGGTCTCCTGAAGCCCAAGTGGAAATCAGCCAAGAATCAAGGGATGCAGGCAATGAATAAACAGGTCATTATCATTTAACACTTGTTTATTCGATGACATAATGTTATATGCAACTTGCAAAGCATCAGAAATAAAGGTAATTCTACTCCTCCATAAGATAGCCAGAAGGAAATTGTACTAGCAGGATGATTATGCACATGCCTCTGAGGTGCTTGTGTTTCTATGGATTTACCTCCTGGTGTAAATCCTTACCCAAAAGGACCTCAGGATTTCTCAACAGTTCCTGAAGGCTGTAGTCTGGAAAAAGGGTTCTGCTCTACCAGATGAGGACATTTAATGCGTGGAAAGATAGCATGGCTGACTGCAAATCCGGACTCAGTTCACATTGTGACCTACCCCACCCTCCCTGCCATGGCCACCATCGACTTGGTCTTTCTTACTCATCCTTCCCTTCACCTCCTTTTCACTTTTGCACCTCAACACACACACACACACACACACACACACACACACACACACACACACACACACGGCTGTGACTTGTCTTCCTTTCCCCATCCCTGCTCCAATAGGCAAATTCATTAGCAATTAAACAGTTGATCCTGGAATGTAAAACAGCAGCTTTAAACAAACGCCTGAAGGTATTTAAAGGGCAAGCTTGGTCTCTTTCAATCCCTGAAGGTTATCTCCTCCATCACTGTGGTCCTGTAAGCACTGGCAGGTCCCTGTCCCCACGAGGAGGGCTCAGTGCAAGATAACCCTGCAGACCTGTGAAGATTGGTGGGCCACCATCCCAGCTTGAAGGACTTCAGCTGCTCCATAGGGAGATGCAATCACCCTCCTGTTTCAGAAAAGCTTTGAGCTTAACAGCACTAATAATAGCTTTAATTAATGTGCAGACAGACTCACCCAGTGCTGTGCAGTGGGTGTGCCACAGCAATGTTCCTCTCTGTGCTGCTGGGGCAGGAGGCCCTCAGAGGGATGTTGGGATGGGTACATAGAGGAAAGAGACTGCCTTCTCCTGGACTGATGGCTCCTCCACCTCTTCATGCCTGGATAAGGAGACGGGCAAGGGGGCAGAAAGCCTCCTTGCTCAGCCGTAGGGTCAGACAGAGCTAGGACAGTAGGTACAACTGCTCTGGTCCCCTACCTCAAGTGACACAGAATGCTTCTCACCCACTCCCAGAGAAGGCTCCCTTCCCCATGCAAGGCTCTCTGGCCTCCCACAGTCCCTCTGCAGGGTCTTGTCACTCAGCCCTTCATTCCAAGAGTTCCTGCCCTGTGCTGCAGTGACTTCCTGGCAGGAAAACTCACCTTGCTCTTCACCAACTATGGTTTCAACTCCTCATCCTGCACAGGCCGTGCCCAGTGTCTGGCCAGCCATACCATTTTCTCCTATGGAAAACCTTTAGTCGCTTTCCTCCCACACTGGCAGTGACCCCATGGCACTTACTGGGAAGGGGCAGCTGCAGAGTTACTGCAGTTTCTGTGTCACTGCAGGGATGGGCTGCAGAGATAAATGTCCTTGGCTTGTCCCAATATGCTGCGCTCCACAGTCAGTTCTTCCTCCAAAAGCCAGAGATTCCTAACAGAGTCTGTGAATCCATCTCTTCTGACCTGGCTCTTGCAACTCCAGCAAACATGGGAAATCACCTTTCTATCTCCAATTTGCATTAAGACCCTCTTTTAGCATATCAGCTCTTTTGTGGCAAAAGCTGGGACACAAAAAGACAAAAGGAAAACGAAGCTCATTATCCCACCAGCGTGACAAAAGCTGCAGTGCTTTGCCAAACTCATTGGTCCTCATTATGATTTCTGGATGCTGCAGTATCACTGCACTTTCAGGTCACTGGTACCCCCTTTCACTCTGTGCCACACTCAAGCATAAAGTCACCAACCCCTTGCTCATGTCACACACTCTCCCATACAACACACAATGTCCCACAAAAGCAGCCTGTGCTGCAGCACTCAGCCAGGACTCTTCCAAGCTGGTCTCTGGCCTACTCCCTTTCTAATTTCACCTTATGGTAGGGAAAGAAATCCAGTGGAAATTCTGTTTGGGGTCTCTGCATTCTCCATTTGTCAAGTCTTTTTCATTTTCAAGTCTTTGAAGAGCTCCTGAGGCAATTATACAGGTCTCTCACTCTGTTTCCAATCTGTCTTCTGCATCAGAGGTATTTGCCTTTAAAATAGGCTTAGTAACTGCCAGCTTTCCTGCATTCCTTTATCCTTGAGACTATTTTCCTCAGAGACCTTACTTACCAGTTTCCCAAGTTTGCCGAAGCCTACTTTCTTGGAGTCATTATCCATATTCTGCTGGTCTAGCTTTTTCCCTTGAAATAATGAACTTGATCATTTCATGCTTGCTTTCATCCAAATTACTACCCACCCTTTAGATTCTCAGGCTGTTCTTCTCTGTTAGACTGAAACAGGTTTAAAGTAGCTGCTCCCCTGCCCATTTCATCCCAACTTTCTGAAACAGCGTCATCTTCATTGCATCCAGGAACATAAAGATATATCTAGCTGTGCTGCATCTGATTGAGGTATCAAAGTGATTAACATGCCTTACTACTAAAAGGAACTGTCCTAGTGATGTGCCTTCTTGCTGCACAGAAAAAGGAAAAACAATCCACTCAATAAAGTGATCAACATCAAGTTCAAAGCCCAAGATAATTGCCTCTGGATTTCTTTACCAAAACTGTTCAACTTGTCTCTCTCCTGTACCTTTTCAAACACCAGCACTCAGTACCCAGTGTCTCCCTTCTCCTCCCTTCTACCTCCTGGAGAAATTACATCCTTCCATACCATTCCTCATGTCCCATGGTGTGCCCCATCAGACTGCCATTAAGGCTTACATATCTGCTGCTGTGTGTTACTGCTTAGAATTAAAATGATTTAATAGACCTAAATGATACAAAGCATATTTGGTAAGACATGAAGGCATGTCAGAAGGGCTTGCTCTCCAAAAACCTGCATGTGGGATAAATGGAAGACACACATGCACAGAGACAAAAAAAAAAAGAAAAAAAAGAAATGAAAGGAAAGGAAAAAAAAAAGATCTTTGGTTTGACAGGCAGGCTGCTGAAAAGATGGAAATCCTGTATTGCAACAGACACAAAGCCACTATATAATTTTTTGGACAGACCCCCAGATACAGACTTTGTCCTGGGTTAAACACCAACTGATTTAACAGCAGCATGACTGTGGAATCCCCTTGTATATTAGAAGGAAGGAGTGGGCTAAAGGGCAGTAGCTCTTCATTGACCATATGAGGAAAACATCATTTTTTCATAACACATTTTTTCCCATGAAAGGGAAGAATGAAAGCCAACAGATGCTTTCTTCATGAAAACTCTGTTTCCTTAGTGTTTCTCTTCAGAAGTCAAGCGTGCAATTCCTTCTGGCCAGACATTTCATGTGCAGTAAAAATCCACTGATTCTCTTGGAAGAGTATTTGGAAGCCTTAATAGCAGGGAAATTATCTACAGAGGTTCCCACTGGATTAAGTTTACTCCTGTTCTCCACTTCAATAGATTAAGGTGATCCACATAGCCTGTACCTTCTATAGGTTTGTTTTCATGGACGTTTATGGGTCCTCATTTTTCCTGTGAGCATTTTTGCCCCTGTGTCTTTAGATGTACTTAACCTTCCTCTCCTGTGCTCCATCCCAGAAGTGCCTGCATTGAGCAGAGTGCTGATTGTAGTTACGTGTGAAGTACTTGATCTCTTAGGATAAAAGGTGCAATTTGAATGCAAAACACCGTGAAAGCTTCCCACTTCTAATCGTTCTGCTTTCCCACACTGGAAAATACCTAGGATGTTCATTTCCATATTTTTTTTTGTTTCCACTTTTGTGGCACATACCAAACTGAGGAATGTTTGTCATCTGGGTGAGGGGATGGGCTCTCTGAACCTCATCCCAGAGACAAATTTGCCAGGTAAGTCCTGGTCTGATTAACATTGCCACCCAAATGCCCAGTTCTGAATAAATCTGGCCTTGGAGGCCATGACAATTGGCACCCAAAATCCGTAGTGTGTAGGGCTAGAAGGAATATCAGCAAGTTATCTAATCCAAGCTCTTAGTCTAAAGCAAGAAATAACCTCCTCTCTGTGGCTCCCATCTGCTCTCACCCATCAGTAGTCTTTTTCTGGGATCTTAAATCATTACTAGATACTCCATTAAAAATAAAAAGTCCACAAAGTAAACCAAATCCATATTTACAGCATCCTGCCTTTTGCAAATATCATTTGAGTTTGTTACAGGCATTTTGAGCTTTGGGATGACTCACCAAACACCTACCACACCCAGAGAAACCCCACACAGCCCTCAAGGAGACCTCTGTCATTTGGAAAGGAGCAACAGTTTTCCAAGTGATACCCTAACAGCCTGCGTGCAGCACCTCTCTTATGGCCAGGGAGACCGATGCAATCTCACCCTGCAGCTCCAAAGCAGTCTGACCTGCTGCAGAGGCACACACAACAGCTTCTTGCTGAGCAGTGCCACGCTCAGCACCCCCCTGCCCCAGCACTAGCGCAGCACTGGTGCCAGCTCCCTCTGCCCAGCAGCTTCCTCGGCAGCCGAGGGCTTGGATTCTGCCTCAGATCGCTTGGCGCGTAACGATCTTTAATCACAACCAGCCAGAGCCGCGCTCAGATTATTCCGCTCGCCTGCCTTTCGCTCCGCAGTAAAATACATATGTTATCAGCGCCGTTCTCTCATTCCGTTCCGTTGCAAGAGTCTCGGATGGGGCCGGGTGCGCTGGGCTTTGATGTGTGTTTTTTTAAACTGCATGAGAACTATATTTAGTTTCAGTTCACTTGCAGTGTCAGGCTTCTCCGTTGTGGCCCTCTGCCTTTACCTTGGCAGTGTTACAAGATCCAATTATGGCTTAAAAATCTGGCTGTGGAGAAGCAAAACTGCTGGCCTTTTATTCATTACTAAACAAGGACCTTCTGTTGTCCACAACACGTGCCTGATGTGGAATCTTTTAGGGGGCCCTTGAAGAGGCAGTTTTGCTGCTGTCCTGCCTTCATCATCTCTTGAAGCCTTCAAAGTCTAAAAGACTTTCCTGCCTAAAAAAGCCCACGAAGCCTTTGGTGTAAGCGCAGAGCGGAGTCCCCCTTCAGTGATCTCTTCTTTCACTTCCAGTCTGACCTGTCAGGCAGAAATCCTACTTGACTTTTTAAAAAGCTATGTAAGGGGGAATACTGGTTTGAAGCACAGCCTCTTACAGACTCATCCACTTACGATATCTGCTGAATTGCAGGACTCTGTCTTAAAGCCAATATAATGGATCAATATTTCTAAGGGAATATGAAGGGATTCTTTTTTCCTTGGTTTTCCAGTACCATTCACAGCAGCTTTTATGTTACCTTGGTTAACTGTCAACTTCTGTATCAGATTCATCTGCAAAGCAAAATATTTTCTTTTCTGACAGTGGATGTGAAGAATACGTTTGTTTTAAAGTGACTGTCTCGTTAATATGTTTAATTGAATTATACACCCCATAAAGAAATATTGTCCTGTTATTAACATATACTAAGGCAATATCCAAGAAAAACTTCTGGAGGAAATAACACAGTGAAAGCAAGCCCTGTCTGTACTTTGCATCTCTTTTTTTAAGGAATGCTTTATGTTTCCTTGAACATAAAGGAGATACTGTCAGCCCACAATTTTAAGAGCTTTACTTCCCAGATCAAAAGAAAGAGAAGGAAATTTGTGCTGCTTTCTCCTCAAAAACAAATGGTTTGTGAGTATTTTAAGCTGTGATCATATTGGCATGATTGAAATCCACTACTGATAGCTTGCAATAAAAAATGTTGGTACTCACTTGACACAGTCATCATGGAGGAAACCCCCAAATGACACTGACCTCTAATAAAATTACAAAGAAGTCAACCATCAAGAGCCGTGTTTAGCAACAAGTCAAGCTGCTGACGCTGTCTTCCCCATGGTAGTTGTCTCCAAGTCACCTCCACCGAGCATATGGGGATATCAGGATATTCCCCCAACTCACCCAGGTCTGGCTTGCATGGGGAAATTGCCAGCCCTTAATGTGAATGCTCAAATTGGTTGATGAGTGCTTTATGCTGATTTAGCTTAATTTGGGAACAAACTCAATTAAGCTGAATCAATGTTAGCTACTAAAGGGGTTGCACTGATTTAACTAAATTAATTTAGAAACCAATTTAGTTAAATTGGAACAATTTGTGTATGTAGACAAACCTCCATTTAGCACATGCTCTCTCACTGACTTCATTTGAAAGAATAAAACCCCTTGCAGATCCTTCTACTTCCTTCTACACTTGCATAAGGCACTGTATCTTTTAGACAGTTGGAGTGGACAGGTGTGTGTACATAAGTGGACATATATTTGCATGCACGCTCACACGCGCTATTTCTTCAGCCAAAATTTTCCAAATTTTGACTAATACCCGGAAAAATTAACTCACCCCAAGCCCTTGACATTTTAAATAGGTTTATTTGTTTAAATTCCTGTTTATGCTCATGATGAAAGCCGAGTGGTTTTATTTTGATTAACAATTCACCTGTAAGGCATCTGCAGAGGATCTGTCTTCCTATCTTTTTTCATCTCTTCTCCTCTGGCACAGCTGAAGCGATGTGCAGACTGAACTAAGAAATGCCTATGGACACTGTGCTTCCCTGGCTGCTGTCCTCTCTGATGGGGGCTGTTGCAGCATGCCAAACGGAGAACAAGACCCTCATGCATTTCAGACAAGAACAGCCAAGGGCAAACATGGTTGGGTTAGTCTTTGTTGTGCTGGTTGGTGCTGCTGCTTTATGCCCCTCGTCGATTTGATTTGGAGTCAGGACCTACGCACCACCTCCTCCAAGGCTATGGGAACAGATTGTAAGGGGATGGGCACAGTATTTTGTTCTCCCCTCATCCGATGAGGCTGGTGTTGAAGAGAGGAAGCAAACCTTCTTCTGTCACCCCAGTGACATTTTAGGCAGGTAACGGCAGATCTGAAGGCTGACAAGATCAGCTAGAGCTTTTCCATTGGCATGAAAACACATGAAGTTTAAATCACTTTCTGCGTTGGCCATTCATGCAAAAGCAGCAGATCTCACATCCCCTGCAGATGGATGAGTTTGTTCTTCCCTGATGTGCCAGTGCCAAGCACGCAGGGCATAATGGAGCACAACTGCCTGTGCTGTGAATCTCCATTACTCTGATGCCATGGTGGCCGAGGCATCATCCCTCCCCCTTCCTCAAAAAACCAAACATCTCAACACTGCCCACCAGATCTCTCCTTTTGATACCATAAAAGAAGTTCTAATCAAATAAGTTTAAATATAAATCCCAGCCTTTCTTTTTGCTTCCTGTTTTATAGCAGAGGACGCTGAAATGTAGCACTGGAAGCACGGCCCAAGCCCCAGGCTCTCTTTTAATTCTGCTGAAGCAGAAGCCCAGGCAAGCATCCCTCCATCACCTGTGGCTGCCTCCCGTGTCACACCCGCACGCTTTGATATGCCTGGGTGCTGATAAAATTGCAGTTAGCCAGAGCAATATCCCTGTTCCCTTCTCTGTGATTTCAGCTTCCCAAGGATTAAAGTGGTTTCTCTGAAGGCACCTCAGTACATATCGCAACACCAAAGCTCAGCAAGGACAGAAACTTCCTTTGTTGTGCAAAGTTATGACAGGAAATAACACTGGGTTGGACTGATAAGCTTCTCACATTCACCTGCTGTGTATCAAATGTTTGGGAAAGGTGTGTAGCAGGACATTCGAAGGCAGCTATTCACCGCCAAAGCTTTATAGCAGCTTTGTAGATGGCAGGCTTCTGGCTGTAAATAAATTTATATCTCTTCCACAAAGAAACTTCGGAAAGCATATTGATAATGCCTCAGTAAAATGACTGCCTGACTGGAATAAGTATTAAACCTGCTTCCATTCCTGCCAGAAACAAGCCCACGACAAAACAAACACCGCTTTATTTTTTAATACCATGGCAGCTCTGTGTTGAAATATTTTTTGCAGATTGCTAGACACCAGCGCTTGTGCTCAGATCCTGTTGGATCACAAAGGTTTCTAAGCTTCCCGTCACTGTTTACATAGTGTGAGCGTCTGTTGTAGTTCGCATGGGATTAAGTATAATCAAAATTCATGTTACCCTTTGCAAGCTAGCATCAGAGGAAGGCATGCATATTTCAGCTAATTAATTAACAGGAGGATGGATGTGTTAACGTGAGTCTCTTGAGATTCATGTTAATAACCCACTAAGGGTCATCTTTGCAAGCAGCAAAGCTTCTGTGGCTATACAGTGAGCCATAAATTACGGGTGAGGCCATTTGCTTTTCCAGTTCCTACTGTCTAGATAGAGGGGGCTGTTACGGCTCCACTTTCACAGGAGGACAAGGACGGAATTTTTTTTCCTTGTTTTGCTCATAACTCTTTCTGTGTAACTCATTAAAACCATCTGAAAGGCACTAATCACGGTGTGAGGGAACACAAGGGTGTCTTTTTCACCCACCCGGAGGAGGTACGGAGGCTATGTAGCCTTCATTATCTAATACTTCCCTGGTGTTTCTTAGTCAGGGATTGAAATTAATTTGCAAGCACCACACCAGCATGCCTACACCACTGCAAAGAAACAGTAAAATGATATGCCAGGGAGAGACAGACATTTTCTGGAGGCCTGTTGCCAGCTGAAGAACGACTCTGCCTTTTGGAGATCCCCTTCCACCTCTACTGCAGCAAGTCAGTGAGCATCCCAGCCTACAGACAGAGACAGCCTCAACTTTTACCTCTGACCAGCTAAGCTGTGGGAATGAGAACCAACCAAGCTGATAGCACCTGTCTGTAGCCTCCCTAGACCAACTTCATGCTGAGCTAAGGCCAAAATTAGGCTCAGCTACAAAATTCAGATGAGAAGGTGAGACGCCCTGTGTCACCTCTCCACAGTCCTTGTTCTGTAGAGTGTTTTCATAAATCTTCAAGTTTCATAAGCCAAGATTTAGGCTGTCTCTGGAGAGAAGCTGGTGAAAGCCAGGTATCAGATCTGAGTCCCCTTTGCTTTCCTAAACACAACCCTCGGTGTGAACCCATGAAGAAAGCAGTGAGATGCTTACACATCCTTTTTACACATTTTAATTACAAAAGTGGGGCAAAATAAATCCTGACATGGCTATGTACAGGTGGCAGAGGTGGGGAGCTGGTTCTCCTTCCCCAGCATGCTCAGGGGCCGTGTGCCTGGGGTTCCTGCAGAGCCATGGAGCCCCACACAAGTGCAGAGGGTGAGGGCAGGCCAAAGCAGCTAGGAGAAAGGCATCAGGACCTTTTCAGGAAATCTGGCTGAGCAGCTGTCAGCAAGGGAGTGAAAACTTGGAAAATGGAGGAAGCAGAACATTTTGGATAGGGATTACTCTGTTCCTGGGCTCTCCTAAGGCAGTACAGTAGGCACAGAGCAGAGCATGAACTTGAGCCATGTGCCTCTCTGTGCTGCTGGGTTTGCACTGGCAGCTTTGTCCCATGGTGGGGCTGGCACGGGCAACCCTGGTCCCCACTGGGCTGGCTCAAAGGTGATGATCTCGGGCAAGGATCAGCAAAACCCCAACTCCATAACAGGGCTGAAGGGATCCTGCAGACAGACAGCTCCACCCTGGCTGGGCAGTGAAAGGAGACTGCCTTATCACCATGTCCCACTGTGGAGATCCTCCAGGCTCACACACACCTTAGCCTTGTGTGCCACAGGTGTCGTGGTTGTGCCCCCGACCAGGAGCTAAACCCCACCATGCAGCCACTGGCTCTGGGTGGGGGAAAGGGGAAAGGGAAAAGAAAAAAACAAAGGCAAACCTCGTGGGTTGAGCTAAGGATAGTTTGCTGGGACAGCAGACAAAGAAATCACACTAACAGGACTTTACAGCAAAATACACTAAACTGGTGATACACAATGCAGTTTCTCACTGAACCTCACAACTAGGCCATACAGCTCAGAGCTGTCCTGAAACCAGACCATCCCCAAAAACTCTGTGTCCTGGAGTTGAGTGCTCTTTCCCCCATCAGTCCCACTTTGTGCTGAGCATGACATAATTGGCATGGAATACCTTCTTTGGCCAGTTTGGGTCACCTGTCCCGGCTGTGTGCCATGTGTTCCCATCCTCTCCCCACACCCTGCCTTCTCCTTTGCAGGGCAGTATGAACAACTGAAAAGTCCTTGACTGCTTGGCAACTGAAAACATCAGGGTGTTATCAGCACTGTTCTCATCCTGACTCCCAAACACCATTACACTGGCTGCTAGAAAGAATATTAACTCTACCTTAGCCGAAACCAGGACAATAGACTATTTGAGATGCGTAGTTTCTCAGGCTTCTTGTTTCTCCAGCCCAGGCCTCTACCAGAAGGCCCTTATTATTTGGGGAAGTTGCAAATCCATGGTGTAACCTCTCCAATGACAACACAGGGGGAGGGAACAGCCTCTAATAAAGCAGGAAGCTCCAACATATAATCTGAGGCATCTATTTCAATTAGGGATGAGCTCCATTACTCCTTGTGTTTTATAGCTGCTGTAGCTCTCAGCTGCTACAAAGGGTGCAACTACATAGGAGACAACTGAAAAGTCTGATGGAAAGAGTGGGTAAAATTGCACAATACATTCATCAATGAAGTGCCCAGGGTCAGGGTTTATTTGAACAGGTCACTGACTACAGCCAAGAGGCTTATGGATCTCGTCCTGAGGAACAGAGCAAGTTAAAACACCAGGGAACAAATCTTCCCTGCAGCATGTAATTCCTGCTTAGTCCTGTTTGGAGTTGGTGAGTTAATGGCCTACTCACTTGTAATATAATGGGCCAGCTTAAGCACCAGGGAGAGTGGGAAATCATACAGTTTCTCTGCTGAGCTGGCATTTATCTGTGTACATAGGAGCAGGCTGGGTTACAAAGAGATGCCTGAGCTGAGAATGAAGGGAAACCAGAGCTTAGTCCTCTCTTTTACCCACACATAAGAGCCAGAGCAGCAAAGGCCCCTTGGTGCCACATCTGCCCTAAGAGGCATGTTGCACAGGTCATAGACCAACTTCCCACTCTCCTGCAAGAGCCTGAAGATACAGGGCATAGGTAGGCAGACAAGGCCAGATAGTGCTGTTAAATCCCATGGTTACTGTCTCTCCCTTTCATACTCATTACCACTCGCATTTGCAATTCAGTGGATTGGCTGCCTGCCAAGCCACTCTGACCAGGTTTGGGGAGAAGACCCAAGGAGGGATCAGCAGTAACTGTGTTTTCTCATCCCATCAGGATCCCACCAGATCCTCAAAGAAGCAGACACCGTTGAAGCATCTCCCAAACAAAACATGCCCAAGAGCTTTCATGAAACATGTCCTTCACATGCTTGAAAATGCAGATGTTCCAAGCTGCGGCCCGGACTCCTGACTAGTTTCTCAAAAGACTGCATTTAGAGACCTCTGTCTCACTGAACACTTCTAATAAGGAGCTGGGCACCCACCAGCCATATCAAGGAGGTCATCAACTCATCATCACTCTCTTCCCATGTCCTGAGGTTACCAACCCTCTAGATCTATCAGTGCAACTATACAAGAAATGCTCTCTTCAGCTCCCAGAGTTACATCATCTGCTCACATCTGTACCCATGTGCCAACAGCAAATGATTGTGCTCCTTTCTGTCCCAACTACACAGTCCAGTCCTTTCTTCCACCAGTTCTGGTACTCACATAACCCTTCCAGAGAGCTGATTCAGCTCATTCGCCTGACAAAATGTTCATGCGTGGATATAACAAGCACCTGAGTTACTACAAGAGAAAAAAAAGAGAGTCGGGCCTTGACAGTGGCAGAACCAAGTCTGTTTCTATTTGGTGACAGTAAATGGCTGTAGTCCACCTCACCAATCCACTGGAGTAGGCAAGCCATAATCTAACATTTGTTAAAAACATCCAGTTCAGGAAGTGAATGAATGAATAAATAAATTAATAGAAAATAAACAAATGCACTCCAATATAAATGAATAAATGAATGAAAACATTTTTGCATCATTGTTTTAAGCCAACATTGTATGGTGGGGGAAAAGCTCAAGGCAGTTATTTCAGGAGGTAAGAGGATGGGAGTACCCAGAAGATTGAGGACAGGCAGACAAGGACAATAACCTCTTACCCTGGCTCTGTTCTATCTGGAATAACATGCCTGGTCTCAGCCTGAGACCACAAATGAAGAGCTAGAGGTATGAGTTCACCTACCCCGCACATCAGTCATCAGGCCTAACCACACTCTGCTGCAACATAACTCTGAGAAACCTGCGTTCTAACCATGTTGCATCTGTGGTTTCACAGGCTCAAATTTGTAATTTCAGGCTCATCATTCCCCCTTTGAAAGCTGGCTTGTTGCAGCTAATTTTGAGCAGTGACCTGCCTAACAGTCATGAGCAAGGTGCCAGCTAAAGCTACGCAATGAGGCTGTTATTATAGCTAGAGAACAGGAGGCGTTGCAAGGAAAAAACCTTGGCAGCACAGATGGAGGACTACAGAGACATGCATGAGTATACACATGCTACAAATAATTGCACTTACTACTAACAGCCCAGCTTCACCCAGCTGCCACTGGAGTGGCAGAGGCTTTGCAAGCAGCTCAGGCCTTTGCGAGCCTGCCTCGTTTCTAGGCTGGCTCCTCTTTCTGCCAAGTTTTTCCACTTGTTACCATGACGCAGAAAGCTCTCCACCATCATCTCAGCTCTCCACCATCAACTGATTAAAGGAGGGTGCAGAGGACAGTCCCCACCTCATTTGCTTATCAGTTAATTAACACGCCGTTTGATGCTATTTATGATTTCTTTGGTTTCTTCTCTTTGATGGGGCTCAAAAGCAGGTCCTGAATATGGATTCTTACTGTGAAAGAAATGAGAAACTACAGCCATCTAAGCCCTCTATCATGGAGCAGCTATTTGCATGGGACTGGGGAATAGAAGGCCAATTTCTGCCTCACTTGAATTTCCAGGAATCATAGAATCATAGAATGGCATGGGTTGGAAGGGACCCCAAGGATCATAGAGCTCCAACCCCCCTGACACAGGCAGGGCCACCAACCCCAGGCCTGGATCTACACAAGGTTGCCCAGGGCCCCATCCAACCTGGCCTTAAACACTTCCAGGGACGGGGCATCCACTACTTCTCTGGGCAGCCTGTTCCAGCACCTCACCACTCTTTCTGTAAAAAACTTCCCACTAATATCTAATCTAAACCTTCCTTCCCTTAGTTTTAATCCATTCCCCCTTGTCCTGCCATTGTCTATCCTTTTAAAAAGTTGAATCCCCTCCTGCTTATAAGCTCCCTTCAGGTACTGGAAGGATGCAATGAGGTCCCCCCACAGCCTTCTCTTCTCCAGGCTGAACAAGCCCAGCTCCCTCAGCCTCTCTTTGTAGGGCAGGTGCTCCAGCCCTCTGAGCATCCTTGTGGCCCTCCTCTGAACCCTCTTCAACAGTTCCACATCTTTCTTGTATTGGGGGCCCCAGATCTGGACACAGTACTCCAGATGGGGCCTCACGAGGGCAGAGTAGAGAGGGACAATCACCTCCCTGTCCCTGCTGGCCACCCCTCTTCTAATGGAGCCCAGGATACCATTGGCCTTGCGAGCTGCAAGAGCACACTGCTGGCTCATGTTAAGTTTCTCATCCACCACAATCCCCAAGTCCTTCTCAGTAGGGCTACTCTCAAGGAGCTCTTCTGCCAGTCTGTATCTATGTCTGGGATTCTTCCAACCCAAGTGCAACACCTTACACTTGGCAGTGTTGAACCTCATTAGGTTCACCCAGGGCCCATCTTTTCAGCCTGTCAAGATCCCTCTGGAAACCTTCCAGCTATTTCATATTTGGGTGTGAAAAGCGAGCCCCATCCTAACGGTGGTAACAGCTTGAATGGTACAAGGTACCAAAGATCCCGAGCACTTTTAGAAAGAGGCAAGCGTGTGATTCAGCAGCTCTGGTGAAACTCCAGGCACATAATTTCCATCTGCCCTCCTTCTATCTTTGCGCCATCGGCTTGATAAGAGATTATGAGTTGTCTTGATGTGCCGCAGTGCAATGTGTGAAAGAAGCTTCCTTCCAACTTGGAAACAAAACACTTTTGTGACTAATGCCCAGGGTTTATTTATACATATATAGATATATATACGTGTGCCACCACCCTTTAAGTGGATGCACGTGGGTCCTGATGCCTGTATGGGTCCCTTCTATTGTTAAGGGAATTTTGTGTAAGCATAAAAGACTTCTCACACTGATCAGATTCCTTAATGAGGGCCTAATTGTAGCATAAACTCTGTGCCGATATGGGACTCACCATTTCTAAAGAATCCCAGCCATCTCAAAGGTCGATGCATTATACTAGTTAGTCTAATCCTAGTTGTTCTCTCCAGCAGTGCTCTTTTACTAGCACCACTGGACTTAAATCACTATAAATAAGGTCAGAATATGCTTACTTTGTTTTTTTTTTACCTAGTTGAAGTTGATCAACAGGTTTGGGTGTCCATCACTGACCTTAATGTCAGTCCTTATGCTTCTAAAATATGCAAGAGGTACCAAATTACACATGTGTACGCATGCCATGAAATGAAAGCTTAGTTTTTATCAAAGTAACATCTACAGGTCTTGTGTCCTAGAGTTCTCTTGAGTTAAGTAGGCACAATCAAGAATTGGTTCCCACACTGGATAGCTAATGTAATGTAGATGGAAGACAAAATCATCAGATATATAAAACACCAAGAGACAGTTAAACAAACAACTATCTGAAGGAGAGAAGACCTAGTTCATCAGCTGTTTAATGCAAACATGACGCATGAACCCAAAAAACTTAATGTCTTCAGAGGGATAACTGTCCCACCCTACACAAGGTGTGTACATCATATGCACTTAGTCAAACAACATAGGAGCGATGTTGTTTAATGGTAGGTGCCAGCTGCTAAGACAGAGAAAATCCAGGTGGACATGGCCAGACCTCCAAGAAGGACTGCAGCTGCACAAACAGTTGGCCAGATGGAGCCTGTGAGATCTCTGCAAATCGCAGGAAGATTATGCAACCCTGCTGGAAACGTTTTGGAAACAGCATTCATTCTTTTTTCTGTTCACTCAGCAGGGTTTACAGTCATAGCAACTTCATCTATCATTTTCACAAGGAGATAAGGGCAAAGAAGGTGTAGAGCAGATAAAGCATCTTCCCTTTCCCCACCTTCTTACTTCCTCCATTACAAACTTAAACGCCGCACAATGCAGCTCACGTGGGCTCCTCTTATCTAGTTAACACAAGGTAGGAGAATGTATAATTAGTTTATTGCTTCCTGCAGCTGTACCACCTGAAACTCTGATCTATCTCATCAAATATCATAAACGTCCGTAAAGATGGGCAGACGTGGTTCTGTCTTGCTTGAAGAAAGGAACTTCTTTACAACATGCAACCAGCATGAGGGTCTCTATACTTGAAGGCATTTTGCTGCTACCTTTCAGAGGCCACTAGATCCAACATCCAACCAGGATGTCAGCAGACCATCTGTTAAAAAAATGTGCAGGCAAGTTTATCCCTTATTGCATAGACTAAGGCATGGAACACATTCACTTCACACATACAAGGAGCTTTTTGCATAAACACATCTTAGGCTTCTGACCAGTTTCACCTGGCCTGACAAATATTTCCTTGTTTGCACTGCACAAAGCAAATAGAGACACCCACAATGTAGAAGCCTAAATTTACCTAATTTTCTACCAACTAATTAAGCAATTGCTAAAATCACTAAGTAGACAATTTTTGGATTTCAGTAAGGCTTTCGATACTGTGTCTCACAGTATCATGCTGGAAAAAATGTCCAGCATACAACTAGACAAAGCCATGATGCGTTGGGTGAGCAATTGGCTGAAGGCTTGGGCGCAGAGTGTGATAGCAAATGGGGCTACACCCGGCTGGCAGACAGTCACTAGTGGGGTTCCCCAGGGCTCCAGTTTAGGCCTAGTTCTTTTTAACATTTTCATAAACGACCTGGACTAAGGACTAGAGAGTGTCTGAAGTAAATTTGCAGATGACACCAAATAGGGAGGAGCTGTTGACTCCATTGTGGGTGGAGAAGCCTTGCAGAGAGACCTGGACAGGTTAGAGAGCTGGGCAATCTCCAACAGCGTGAAGTTTAACAAGTGCTGGATTCTGCACCTGAGAAAGGACAACCCTGGCTACACATGAAGACTGGGGGATGAGATGCTGGAGGCCAGCCATGCTGAGAGGGTTTTGGGGGTCTTGGTCGACAGCAAGTTAAACATGAGCCAGCAGCGTGCTCAGGCAGCCAGGAGGGACAACCATACCGTGGGGTGCATCAAGCATGGCATGGCCCGTGTCCAGGAATGGGATTGTTCCACACTACACTGAGCTGGTGTGGCCCCACTTGAGTACTGAGTTCAGTTTTGGGTGCCACAGTACAAGAGGGACACAAAACTACTGGAAAGTGTCCAGAGGAGGGCAACAAGGATGAGGAAGGGTCTGGAGGAGAAGCTTTGAGAGGACAGGCTGAAATCCCTCAGTTTGTTCAGCCTGGAGAAAAGGAGACTTAGGGGAGACCTCATAGCAGTCTGTGGCTTCCTTATGAGGAGGAGAAAAGGGGCAGGTGCTGATCTCCTCTCTTTGGCAGCCAGTGATAGAACCTGAGGGAACGGTATGAAGCTGTGACAGGGGAGGTTTAGGTTGGATATTAGGAAGAGGCTCTTTACTGAGAGGGTGGTCGGTCACTGGAACAGGGTCCCCAGGGAAGTGATCACAGCACCAAGCTTGACTGAGTTCAAGAAGCATCTGGATGATGCACTCAGTCCCATGCTCTGACTTGGCTGTCCCTGTGTGGAGGCAGTTGGACTTGATGATCCTTATGGGTCACTTCCACCTCAGGATATTCTATGACTCTGTGAAGAGAAGAGCTCTAGAAGGAGTGCTGCTAAGGCAGGTTTCCCACCTGGCTGTGCCCTGATGTAATTTGAATAAACTAACATCTTGCCCAGTCTCTTGGGGGAGGGGGGATGCTTTACCTTGAGAAGGTGACTTTGTGCATGTCAAATTTCTGATTTCTGAGAGTGTCAATTATTCAAAAGGCCACTGAAACTCATTATGTAGTTACATTGCAATGTAAGTGTAAATTATTATAAATGTATAGTCTGATTAGGTCTCTAGTTGCTTATTGGAAAAACTCTAAACCTTCCAAAGTGATGATGATAAAAAGCATGTGGCAAACAACATTTTCCAAAAAATTGGTTATGTTCTCTGGAACAACATTTTGTTTATACTTGGTTTGGTTGATTCCCTCCCCCATCCCCAGAGGCTCTTTTTTGAGGGTGTTTGAGGAACAAGCAGTATGTGAGCTGCTGACAGTATTTACTGAGAAAGGCTGGTAGCAATCAAGTAATCTATATGTCTGCTTCTCATTATTAAATATTCCAAACTTTTATTGAGATTATTAGAACCTATTTAATGGCTCATTGAACTTAGAAACCATACAATTTTCCTATTAGCCATTTCCATCTAAATATTTATGATAGCAGCTCATACAAGAAATAACAAAAGGCTCAAAAAATGAGGAAAAGAGAGGCATTTCCTCAGATGCCTGGGAGCAAGTTCTCTCAGTAACTCTAGCTTAAACCAGTGGTACAACTTAAAGGAAGCTAACTAACACAAACCAAATCTGTTGTTGATGAAAGGAGAACCTGACCATGTCTTTAAGGGAGTCTGCATAAATTTGGATACAAGGCTCTTCTCCGTGATTAAAGAGAATATTTATAACTACCCATTTAATTTCTTTTGGGTGTGGTAAGGATTCTTCCAGTCAAATCACTATCTGATATAAACAGATTTATCTATTTCTAACGAGAATATAAGCCAAAATTCCAGCACATTTTCTACCTGCATACTCAGTGTCTCCAAGACTAAAAAAATCATTATGGTTTCTTTGGATGGAGTATTGATAGAAGGCCAGAACCCCCCCCCCCAAAGGAAGACTTATTTTGAGGAAGACATAATCATGAGAGCTTGGGAACAAATTGATGCAACCTGTATCTTCAGATACTTTAAAACCTTGGTATTTTTAGATATTCTGGAGCCTGAGCTATCAGCAGAGCAGAAATGTAGAAGACAGGACCGTTCTGATCATGAGAAAGGACAATCCTGCTGACAGAATCCTTCAGTTCAGGTTATTTGGGTGCAACTCTCTGTACCATTTGGAAAGAGCAAGAAAAATCAATGCAGGGCTACACCCTCAGATGGACATGAAGAGGACACAGGCTGTCAGGGCACCCTTCCCTTTCTGTTCTATCTGTGTTCCATTAAAACAGACATGTTTCAGTCCAGTTGCATTCACAGGGCACTATGCCTGACCTAAAATGTCTTGTCACCAGACAGGAATTATTGGCCCAGGCTAATGCTATGATGCACAGCTTCTAGACAGGATCTGGCTTGCACCCAGCTGGCTTGCTGTACTGAGAAAAAGGACATGAACACTTTCTAACCCATCCACAAAGAAACACTGAAGTTCAAGAACATAATCTTCAAAATTGCTGCCTCATTGTACAAACACCTCTAGCTTTCACCTTAAGGGCTCTGTAGAAGTGTTGCACAATACTAAGAAGAGTAAAACTTGGCATCTAGCTCTTTCCTAAACTCTATCAGGAGTGTCAAGAGGCAGCTATTTTTCATTCTGGAAAATAGAGAAGGTAAGGTGTGTATAACCAGCCATCACCAAAAAAGTGAATCAACAACAGCCCAACATTCAGTGTTTTCTGGCTTTTACCTTTGCTCCAAGGATAAAAGACTTGAGAAGAATCGAGAGTAATTCCACTGCTGTGAAAGCTGGTGTGGGACACATTCTGTGCAATATACATAGGTATGACTGGGAATCTAAATATAGGAGTGACAAAAAACTAGGCCTGGGAATTCCCCGCTGATGTAGCCATTGTGATGCTGAAGAAGAGCATGGCTCCAGCTAAATTAGGTCATGAGATATTAGCACCTTTCTCTTTATGTTGCCTTTTCATAAGGAAATAAAACAACACAGGACCTACAGATTACAAAGCCAGTAATTCGAAAGACATATAATGGAAGAACTGAAGTCATAGAAGTGCCTCCTCATACCATCCACTTATATACACGTAAGGGACACTCCTTTTTCAGGAAGTTTAACCTCCAAAATGACTTCTAAGGAATCCTGTCATGGCAACTCAAGAAATAACAAACCTCAAATTGTCTTTTCCTCCCTTCTGACCAACTTTGCTGCTCACAGAGTAAAACCACTGGAAAACACATCTATTTTCATGAAAAACACAGTGTCCTTGGTGGAAGCTACTCTAAGTCAAAATGTCAAGCCCTGCAGAAGAATGCCAGGACTTGAGCTCTAATTTACTTTTGCTGAGTCTTGCTAAGGTGAAAGGTATACAGATGTCTGGTAGCAGCCAGTAGGATAAGGGACTCTGGGATATGCACTGACATATGTCTGTGAGTGAGTAAGATAGCAGGCAAGAGGAAACCTGATCTTTTCAGACATGAACCTCATGCAGGGTAGTGTGGACTAATGGCCAAGCTAATGTACAGTGCGTTCCTTCACCTATACTTTCCGTCAATTAGTTGCCTATAAAACTCAAAACGATTGGCTGCATGCATAGAATCATAGAATCACTTAGGTTGGAAAAGACCTTTAAGATCACCAAGTCCAACCACAGCCTCACCCTTCCTAGTCCACCTCTAGACCACATCCCCAAGCACAACATCTACACACCTTTTAAATACCTCCAGGGATGGTGACTCCACCACTTCCCTGGGCAGCCTGTTCCAATACTTGACTACCCATTCTATTCATGAACCAGCAGGGTGCCTTCCCTAGTTGGCTCACTCACCAGCTGTGTCAGGAAGTTATCATCTCCCACACACTCCAAGAATTTTCTAGATTGACCCGTCTCTGTTGTATTGTCTATCCAGGAGAAATCTGGTACCTACCTATCTGGTAGGTTGAAGTCACCCACAAAAACAAGGACCAGTGATCATGATGCTACTCCCAGCTGCCTGAAGAAGATTTCATCTATCTCTTCATCTGGGTTGGGTGGTCTATAACAGAGTCTCACCAGGATGTCCACCTTGTTGTCCTTCTTGATTCTAAATCATAAACATTCAACCTTATCATCACTATCATTAAACTCCAGACAATCAAGACAATCCCTAACATAGAGGACTACCCCACCACCCCTTCCTCCTCACTTGTCCCTCTTGAAGTGTTTATATCCATCCATCACAGCACTCCAGTTGTGTGAGTCATCCCACAAAGTTTCTGTGATGGCAACTAAGTCATAGGCTTCCTGCTGTACAAGTGCTTTGAGCTCTTCCTGCCCATGCTGCATGCATTAGTGTAAATGCACTTCAGTCAGGCTGTTGATCCTTTCACCTTTACAAGAGAAGCTCTAGCTCCTGCACTGTCTCTTCCAGGTGTTTCCACGGTGCCTAATAACTCAGTAGCACACTGCCCCTCCAACCCTGGCATGCTACTCCCAGGTTCTTGTCCATCAAGCCTGGTTCCATCACCCTCCCCCCTCAAACCTAGTTTAAAGCTCAGCTTACCAGAATACTGATCCACTGATGGGAACCCAGTAACAGCCCTATTCCCCTTCAAATCTAGTTTAAAGCCCTATGGATGAGGCCAGCTAATTGTCTTCCTAGAACCCTACTTCCCCTGGACAATAAGCCCCTCCCACATATTGTGGTCAGACCTGTTGTCTTATAAAACCAGCCATGATCAAAGAAGCCAAAGCCCTGCCTGTAGTACCAGTGTCTGAGCAATATATTTACAAAGTGGATACTTCTATTCCATCCCATGTCATCTCCCAGAACTGAAAGGAGGGAAGAGAAAATAACTTGCGCCCCAGAGTCTTTCACCAACTGTCCCAAGGCCTTGAAGACTCTCTTCATTCCCTTCAGGCTATGGGATGCCGCTTCCTCCCCCCTTGTCTGGAAGATGAGCAGTGGGTAATAGTCTGATGATCACACCAGGCTGAGGAGTTTCTCAGTAATATCCCTAATTCAAGCTCCAGGAAGACTACAGACCTCCACATGACAAGGGTCAACCTGGCATATCAGGTTCTCTGTTCCCTTTAGAAGCAAGTCTCCAACAAATATAACTCTGGCTGGAGGCCTGTGACTAGCGGTGTTCCCCAGGGCTCGGTGTTGGGTCCAGTCTTCTTTAATATCTTCATTGATGACCTTGATGAGGGAATAGCATCCACCCTCAGCAAGTACGCCGATGATACAAAGCTGGGAGGGGTGGCTGACACGCAGGAACACTGCACTGCCATCCAGCGAGACCTGGACAGGCTGGAGAGCTGGGCAGTTAGAA
>VZTU01030335.1:177576-214093 GCA_013400835.1 Zapornia atra
TGTGTCCAGTTCTGGGCTCCTTGGTTTAAAAAGGACAGGGATCTCCTGGAGAGAGTCCAAAGAAGGGCTACGAAGATGATTAGGGGCCAGGAGCATCTCCCCTATGAGTATAGGCTGAGTAAGTTGGGACTCTTCAGCCTTGAGAAGAGAAGACTAAGGGGGGACCTAATTAAAGTCTATAATTATCTTAAGCAGGGGATGCAGGGGGAATCAGCCAGCCCCTTTTTGGTAGTCTGTGGGGACAGGACTAGGGGCAATGGCTGTAAGCTGGAGCACAGGAAGTTCCGCACCAACATGCGGAAGAACTTTTTCACAGTGAGGGTGACAGAGCAGTGGAATAGGCTGCCCAGGGAGGTGGTGGAGTCTCCTTCTCTGGAGATATTCAAGACCCGTCTGGACGCCTATCTGAGTGATATGTCCTAGGGAGCCTGCTTTGGCATTGGGGTTGGACCCGATGATCTCTTGAGGTCCCTTCCAACCCCTACGATTCTGTGATTCTATGATTCTTCTTCCTTTTGGGAGAGGCTATGTGGCTGGAAGGGCTATCTGCCTGTGGTAAGACCTCAGGTATAGTCTTCCTATCAGCCACCTGGTTATCAGGCTGGACACCTTCCAGCAGGGCCTGAGATCTGTTTCTAAGTGGAACCTGGGGAGGTGAGGAAGTCAAAGAAGGTGCTCTCCTCCCCTTGCAATGAACCTGCCCCTACTCACCCCTTTCATTTAGGCATTGAGCAGTTGAAGAAAGAAACCCATCTCACTTCCCCACTTGATCCCAACTGCCTGATACAACAGGATGTCACCCTGCGATGCATGGTGGTACCTCAGCTGAGGCAGCACTGCCCCAGCTGTTCCTCCTGCAGGCAAGGCTCATCAGGTCTGAACTCCTGGAGGGTTGGGGCATCAGATCTGGGTGTGGAACTAGGTCCATGCTCTAAAGGGAGCATATAGACCCTGCACTGACCTCAGAAGAAGGTCTGTCATAATAGAAAGGAGAGCCCATCTCTTCTCTTTTACACTCCAAAAAATCAATTACACTGTCAGGATGACACCATGCTATGCATTGTTTCCATAAGGCTCCCCTCCTTCAGTGCATATGTTGCCTAATAGCCCTGCTCCGTCAGCTCAGTAATGAAGAGTATGTCATTACCTGCTTTCTTTTTAAACTGCACCAGAGCTGAGGCAAGAACATGATCTTCCCATATTTGTCGGTGACAAACAACCTGCTTGAATGATAAACTACAATATAAATAAAAGCAAGGAATCATAAGCAGCATACTGAGTAACTACAAAAGACCATCAGTTCTCAGGCTATCCCTTTATCAGATAGTAAATTAGATATAAAGCTGTTTAGTTGAAAGATTATAAAGTTTATGCAGCTAATAAGTCAATCTTGTAGGGAATAGTGCTGACTTCATTGTCTCTGTTAAGCCAATCTCTACTTGTTAAACCTCTGACCCTCCCCTGAGTCTCATTTTGTAACCTATGAAGAGTGACTGGACTTTAAAGTACCTACTCCTCTCTGATACAGTCTGAAAATGGAGATAGGTAGCATAACAAAATGCAAGAACATAAAAGCAGCCACACTATGCCAGACCAAAAGTCCATTTAATCCTAGATCCTGTTCCTGGTAGGGGCTAAGAACAGGCAGAGAGAAAAAGAGTAAAGTAAAAGGTGAGCATATGAGGATACCTTCCCAGAGTAGTCCTGCAGACTGGAGATTCCTATCTTGGAAATTTCCAGACTAAAATTTATCATAAACTGTTCAGAACTGGCCTGCTTCAGCACTTCTGCCCTTCACATCTTCATTGGCCTCAAGATGTGCCAGGGGAGGTTTAAACTGGGTATTAGACAAAATTTCTTCACTAAAGAGTCGTCAGGCATTGGAACAGGCTGCCCAGAGAGGAGGTGGAGTCACCATCCCCGGAGGTATTCAAAAAACGTGTAGATGTTGCTCTTCAGGACATGGTTTAGTTGACATGGTAGTGTTGGGTTGACAGTTGGACTTGATGATCTTAGTAGTCTTTTCCAACCTTAATGATTCTATGATGCTATGATTATGATGGTACTGCACTGCCCCAGTTCAGGCTATCTTTGCTGAGTCCTGTACATGCATATGACAACACAAAAATGACCATCTAGCTAGGGCAGAGATCAGAGTTAGATGAGAGAAGATGGCCAGGATCACTGAGAGACCTGGGAAGAGAAGCACACATTCTGACTCCCACTCCCAGGACAGCACCATCCTTCCCAGTGCCCTCAATCCCTGAATGCTTTTGCCTTTCAGCCAACACATGCAATTCCCCTTATTTCCTTTCTCAAGTCTCTCTGCTACTTGACACCTCCAAGACAAACACAATAAATCTTTACTAACACATTCAGTGAGCAGTGCTTATTCCTGGTACAGTTTCACTGAGATCTCGGCAAAGCATTATTGACGTTGATGGAATTTACCCTTCTGTTAGCTGAGTGCGGGAGCAGACGGAGCACGGATTTACTACATGAGATTGATTTCTCCACAGCTACCTTTCATTGCTTTCTGGGGATAGAAAGAGGAGAGGAAAACTCTGCATCTGCCACAAGAGAGGAGAGCCCCAGAGTTCTTGTTTGAACACCAGAACTCCCAGTACTGCAGCAGAGAAACACATGCATACATACACCTGCACAGCGCACTATATATATTTGCCCAAAACCAAAACAGTGACCGCAGTTTAAACTCTTGTAATTTTTCACGGTGTCACAGCTTGATGTTCAAGTCATGGTTCTTCCAGCCACTCTTCCTCTCTGATGGGTTTGGAAACTGTGCATCATGTCAAATCAGTGTTTGTCAGCACATCAAACAGCACCCTGATATGAAATGTGCCTAGGTTTTCAAATGAGATACTAACTTCAGAAGTTTTGGGGCTACACATTGCAGCTGGAAATCAGAAGATACCTTCTCTGACCCCTTTTCCATTTGCCTATCCTGGAAGAAGTGGCAGAATTTTCCAGGCATCTTATGATTGCACAGATAGGAAACAGAATGGTCAGTGGAACTTCTGCTATTTTACTATCTCACTTTTTTTTTTCTTTTCTAGTACATGCTACTTAGACCTCAATGTTAAAAACAAAACAAACAAAAAAAACCCCAACAAACCACCCACTTAAATGGAATTTGATAACATAACACAGCATCACGTGACACAAAACTCTGGAAATCATGGGAAATGTAAACATACGGCAGTGATAGTCATTGCATAATGATTCAGCGTACAGCAGAGAGCACTGTTTATACCTCTGTGAGATTCAGTTTCCTTTCTGCCGTTGAGAAAAGTTTGCTTAATAGTACCAGTCAAGACCTCAACCTTCGAAATCACTATTTTCATCTGCAGAAGGAGAACAGGCAGCAGACCAGTGTATTTCAGGAAACACCTTAAGTGAGGGGCATGTATATGAGGTCTCTGGGTGGATTTAGTGGTGTCAAAACTGCCAGAAAGGTAAAGGAATTTAAAGGAAAAATATATACATCTGCAAATAAGTTCCATCTTTTCAGTTGACAAGCACTGGAATTAAAAAGAAATACTGGAAAGCAACATAGAAAAGGATGTTCACCCATCCAATCCTACCTCTTCAGAAAACTCACCATGTGAGGAAAAAAATACCGTGCACAAGAGACAGCTTCTCTCTCTGAGCAGGCTGGTTATGATGAGACAAGCCACAGTGCCACTCACCTCTATGTATGTCTGCCCAGATCCCTCTCACAGAGGTCTTTGTTGATAAAACAGGACCTTACAGCACATTCTGCACCCTGGAATGTCATTATGTTGTTAGTAATACTTATTTGTAGCTTCCTAAAGGTTTCTCTATCCAGATCAAGAACCTCATTGCATTTGGCATAGTAGAAAGAGAAAATCCGTCCCCAAAGAGCTAATACCTTAAACAGAAAGTACTAGCAATAGTGATAACCAAATCAAAATTCTAGAGATACTTAATTTCTCCATGTCATCAAATCACTTAGCTATAAGTAGGACAGAATTGGAATAAAAAGAAAACATGCTCAGGGATATACTGTATGTAATTTAAATATTTGTGTGTCAGCTATCCTTAGATGTGGGTCTTTCAGCAACCACTAAAACCAGGAGTCCACTGTAAAAACAAATAGAGTAGCACCTAAAGGCTGTAATCTGCACTAATGCAATCACTTAAATTAGTAGCATTTTTTCATTTCATTGTGTTAGTTTAGGTTCAGTTTTTGGAGCTAAATTGACCATGAATGTTGGAGATATTTTAATTTTATTTCATACCGGATGTAACTGGGCCGACTCGGCATCATTTTCTATATCATTGCAAAGAGCACTGCAGAACTGAAAGCGTAGGAGGGAACTGGGGTTTTTAAGTTTGAGAAGATGCTGAGCTGAGAAGTACCTGTCTATGTCAGTCCTGGAGCTTAAAAGAGGTTTGTGTCCAGTGTGACATTTCATTCACTAATGCAGGCTCCTTAGCACTTGCTGGATAAAATCTGTTCAAACACATTAACTTCCCCAATTTTTCTATTAAAGCTCAGGAATGGACAAACTGAAAGGTTAACTGTGTCCTCTGGGGAAAGGGGGACAGGGAATAGCATCATCTAATCATGCTGCAGTTCCTGGGGAGCAGGCAGTTCAGCTGCTTGAGAAAATGTAGCATCTCTAATGAAAATTCAGAGAGGTTTAAAGGGACACACTTAAATTTGTAGTGTAGTATTTGATGTTGAAATATTACTTGATTCAGCTCAAACAGAGCTGGATTATTTGTAATTCTTCCTTTTCTCTGTAATTTCCTCACCTGAGTGATCCCTGACTTGTGACAGACATACCATTAAGATTACGAGAGTGAACAAAATCATACCATGGTAGTAAAAGACTCCAGAAAGATTGCATCTACCAGAACCAAAAACAACAGGGGTTTTATAAGATTTGTAGTGTGTGACTGACACACTAAGAGCCAACAGTTCAGATTTTAAATGAGGTATTGATGAAGTTTTCATTCCTCATCCTCCTTTGTTTAAAAGCCAACACATCCAATGACTACACATACGGTTCTTTTTTACCAAGAAACACCACTTCTGCAGTAGTTTCTTAGAGCTAGTTTTCCCCTCCCATGGAAATACTCACCCGTTTTTCCAAGTTTGCTCTACAAGCGTGACCTCAGCTCCAGGAACTCCTCAGCAGCCAATACTGCACACAAGGACACGTACACCCCCTAAGTCACATCCAGCATTTTACTTTCCTTCCTTCCTTGCCCACACATCCCATTTCCAGGCATCAGAAAAGGCCCTTCATGGCAGACGGTGTAGCAAATGGCAAGTGACTCACCACGCACCTTCTGCACCAATTTGTTTCAGAAAATGGGCAGGCTTAGCATTAGTACCACCATATCTTAGAAGTTCACATTAGACACCTAAATAGATCGGTTGATTCTCAGGCTTCCCCATTGGTGGGTTACATTTTGGCACTATACTATTCACAGAGTAGATGTCCCGGATAAGATGTGGTCCTCAGTAAACTTCAAAGACAAAGGAACATAAATCACATATAAACCTCTTTGTAATTTTTTTCAGCTACCTACCCATAAACACACACATTTAAAAGTGAATTACACACACATTTAAAAGTGAATTTCTATTTTCTCATCTCCTTTAGGGTAAAGTTTGGCTGTCTTTATTAATTATTTTTCTCTAGAAAAAGAATTTTTAATTCTATGAACTCTCATTGACTTGGTGTGGTATGAGCTTGGGAGTCCTGGACTTCGGTTCCGGTCATGGGTTACAGCGGAGATAAACTGAAGACTAAACTTAGCAAATTCTCTCCACTAACATTGCAGACATGACTTCAGATAAAAGACCAGATTGCACAAATGTTCTTAAGAGAAATGTAATTTAGACTATTAAGATTACACTATTTACTGATGAACCAGACACAATACCAGTAGAACATTTTATTTATCCCTGGGAATATCAGAACACAGACCTTCTTCAGTCTCCACAGGACCAGAACTTTTCCAGTGCTTGAAAACATAATTTTGAGTAAGAATACTCTGGGAATTGTGAGAGGGACTTTTGAGCTCCCAAGATCTGCACAATCCAGTAAAGGGTGTGGAATTACCAAGAAAGGATAATGGTACTGCCCTCTTCAGTATCAGCTTGAGATCTGATGATGAAAAGCACTAGATAAGAGTGAGGTACTATCTATGCCAACACTCAAATCAGACAGCCTCATGTACAATCTGTTTATTTTTATAGTGAAGTATATTATACTGCCAAAAGGACACTTCATCATCTATAATAAATATTCATCTACATGTATCATGCACTTGAGCCGCATGAACGATGAGATCAGAGCACAGAAATGAATGAGAAATTCGCAAGATAAATGTCACCTTTCAGTGTTGTTGTTGCGAATAAAGTGCAGATGGATATAAACAAAGTCAATTATTTCATGCAAGTGTTCCTTGACTCAACAGAAGCTGTTCTTTATGCCTAGACTAAAATCTTAAAGCTCATCACTTACCTTTCATCAGAGAAAGGCAAGAAGAAACAGCAGGAAGTTCCACTAACAGGATAATCACATACAGTAACACACACTTCATCACATATATTTTCCCAGAAACAAAGGTCACATGCTGTGGTGTAGAAAACGTCTTCACCTCTGCTTACTAAATAGTTACATTACATGAAAAAGTAATATTTTGATGAGCACTAGCAGAGAATGTGGTATATAAATTGAATTTCCACGTGTAGTTATCACCCATCAGTGACTGAAGCATAGCAAAATATGATTTCTGTGGTTGAGGTCTGGTAGAAAGGGAAAAGAATTTTTAAAGATTCTTTAACTTTTCCGATTCCTTTTTTTTTTTTTTAGTGTACAGACATAGGATTTGCTAGTTGTTGAATACATGAACATATGTTCTAATGTTTTTGCTGTTATCCTTAGCTTTTTTAGGGAAGGAAATATTTTTCCTGGAACAATCTTTTATTTGGTTGTAAACATACAACTGGTCCATGAATATGCAACAACTGCTTTCCATGAGTAACATGGAGAACTGTAGATGCAAGAACTGTAATTTGTAACATGCCCAAAGAGGAAAGTTACACAGCACAGGAGGCCCTGTTTCCTATGCTCTGTCTTCTGCAAATAAAACAAATCAGAAATAAATTGTCTTAAAGAAGGAATTTTAAGATTCAATAACTAGTGAGTGTGAATGCAGAAAAAGTGTTTTATGCTAATAGGGAGCCATGGATGCTGATGTCATGGCATGTCACCTCCATGACAAGACAACGGGGTTAAGAGTTATGTATAACCATTCTAGTAATATTTTGGAGGATTTTTTTTCTCTTCCAACTAGAAGTTTGGTGTCATTTTAACACTGCAACCCAAACAGCACCTGAAGATTCAGCCCTGTGACAGAACGCAATCACATTGTGGCTGCTTAGCAAGTAAACTGTGACTGCCTTCCTGCCTAGGCAGAGAAAACCACCTATACATCACACTTGGTCCATGCAACCCCGGTCACAAGGCTGAATATATTAATTCATCTCCGGTAAGGCAACTTGATCTCCTTCACCTGACGGATACGGCAGCATGAAACAGGGCACGATCACTTGCTCAAACACCTTTGGATCCACATTTGCCCATACACCAAAATATTATTCTCTCATGCTGTCCAACAGCACGAGCCAAAAATCCACCAAAGCCATCTCTATCATTTGCATGAGCAAGGGCTTGGGCTTTAAATTTCCCTTGCTTTCTGAGTAAGCAAAGAGCCCGTTCTGCCAACACTTATTGACTCCAGCAGTAAATGTGCTGCATGTGTTGCCTCCGGGGCTGCAGCTTACCGCTCCCCGAATAAGTGTTTGCAAGATCTGACACTGGGTTTTCTGACTCCTGCCCCTGCACCAGGAGCTGGCCAGCCTCGCCTGCAGTTTTACTGTATCGTGGGTTAATGAAATATAGGAGAATAAACAGAGATGCTGTTCTCTTGAAAGCCACTACATCTGAAATTTGGCAGGCTGCAGTACATTATACCACCAACCACAGGGTCATAATGTCTAAATACATCGTGTATAGAAAATAGCTACTGAAAAGTAAGTATAGTCAGCATTTGTAATAAATAATAGCTAATAAATAGTAAAAGCATTACATTCTAGGATGTAGGATCCTATGTCTTCCATTATTTAGTAATTTATTATATAAAATCCATTGACCTTTCCAAGCTTTCCTTTTTCTCTTTCTTTTTTTGGTGAAGCAAGAGCGTTAATTATGCTTTAGCTTTTTTTATTGAGCAACATTAGCATACAAATAGGCCATCAATAACCAATTACAATCTCCATCTCTGAAGGAAGAGAGCTACAATATTAAGTGCGGCTACTCACACATACACACAAGCCCTTAAAAAAAAGACAGAACAACTCACAATTGAATAATACAGGAATGCACAGAAAAACCAGAAAATGATAGATGGATAAATATCAGGCTAGCTCTCACGCAGGGAATTCAAGAAGGTCCTTCTTATTCATAGGCTAAATGTAAGTCTAGCAAAATACCACTAGTTTTCCCCAGACTGCTCTGCCAATGACTCCAGAGATTAAAAATCCGCTCAGATCTCATGCTAGTAACATTTATGAATTTCTTTCAAGTGGGAACTATCAGTTGTGTCAAATGGCACTGACTTATGTCTTAAGCAACGTTTGACTTATTGCCAGTGAAACACTAAATCTGCTTGCTTCTTCCTTTATAGCAGAGAAACTATATGGGAGACGGGGCTGTTTGTTGCATTTATTACTGCAAGAGTAGGTTGGCACTAAAGATGAATAATAAAACAATCGCCATAGTATTTCATTCTGTGAATTCACTGCTGCTGTGTCTTTCATCTAAGACCTGGTTTAAACCCAAAAATGTACCCATTTGACTGAAATGTTATTTTAAACTTAGTTCAACCAGTTTCTCTTTGTAATGATGCCCTAAAATTGACTTCAAATGCAAATAGAGGGTAAATTAATTTTGAAATGTCCACACAAGGTATTTCCACATATACCTAACATTTAAATCCATTTAGTCTTAAAAACAGTTAGGTATAAACATATGGCAAATCAGTCAATGCAGTTACAGAAGTCACTGACCCTCAGCTGAAACGCAGTAAATAACCAGATGCTGGTTTATAGCCCATTGTGGAAAATGTAAATAGCTTACTTTAAAACCATCTTTGGTTGAAGGATGACCTCTTACACCACCCTGCCTTGATCTGTTGAAAACTTCTTGTTATAAGCAGTTTATGCATATTCTGCTGGGGCAGTGCATGCTCTGATAAAATATTGAGTAAACACCTTGAATTAATGAAGTCAAAGTCTACTGAAGAAAAAAAAAGCAACTGCAGCTTTCATGTAAGTTATCTTGACCTCCTGCCTTATGTTTTCTCCATCAAAATGATCATTAAACCGCAGAAAACTATATAATGCTGTTTGTCTAGAGGGGTCATCTTCTCTTTTAGGGCTTCAGAAGACAAGTTGTGCCAAATCCTGCCTTGCCAGCTGTAGAGATGATCCCCTCGATTGTCCACCTGGCCTGCCAGCAGCAAATATCATCTCCTACAAAGAGACAGAACCAGAGTCATTCCCTCAGCAGATGCCACAGTTTGCAAACTACTATTTCAGTTTGACCAAATACAAAGACAGATTAAGTTGTGAATTTGAGTGGCTAACATGCCAAAACTCACTAGACCTTTCCATCTGCCCTATGAGGGTGTTAACTCACAGCTGCCCAGAAGGATTCAAAGGACAGCTTCCCCTTCATGCAGTTTAACAACTCTCCTCCAGGTTTCCTCCAGTTCAGGTAAGAGATGAGCTGCTGAAGACATAGCTGCTGTCAAATGGTTTCTGTGCTTTTAAAATACAATGTGACATGCCTAGACAGTGACAATTACATTTTAACTCCACTTTTCTCTTCAATTCTTGCAAGATCTCAATTTTATCCTCTGGTATTTTAGTGCTTTACCACCAAAACTATGCATTACAGATCCCGATGGCCATGTACATGGGTTTATTACACTGTCAGGGACCATACAGAAGAAATTTTCCATGCCATGATACCAGCATTGAAAAAGAGCATAGAAAAAACTTAAGGGAAAATGTTCAAAAGAGCAGGGTTTAGGGTACAGGTCCATGATATGGGGTGAGATCACTCAACAACTCATCACAGTACTCCCCACCTTCCCTCTCCTCCCAACACAACTCACCCACCCCCCATCCCCACTCTTGGGCTGGCTCCTATGTCTTTTGAGTCATGCCTTTCCACCAATTCAATAACCCAACAGGCTGTAGGCTGGGAGGCAGAGATCCATTTCTGCAGGCTCACCAAGATGAGAGGAGTGACCACTCCCCCTCCATTCACAAAAAGGGCAAGTCACCTAAAACCAAACCTAACTCAATGTCATTTGGCATGGTAGGACATTCACAGCCATTTTCAAAATGTTTGTTGACCCATTCACAGGATCCTTACCCTTTTGTTTTTTCAGGTGGCACTGTGTAGGGAGTGCTACAGGCAGGACAATCTGGGAAGGAACACAGACTTCCCCTCTGGCTGTTTTCATGCTTTTGGAAAATACTTAGAGAATAAGGCTGTAAAAAGACAAAAGGGTCTCAAACTCTCTGCAATAAGAGGTGGCAATACGGAAATATACTATTCCATTAGATGGTCAACAATGGGCTCCAGATTATTTCTCCATACTTAACAGCACAAGGCTAGTCTTACAAGTAAGAAGAGGACTCTTCAAACCCATTTCTCTCATGTCTTATTTTGGATCTCTGAAATCTAAATGCGAGTGTTGCAGTCTGAAATGTGAAAATTTAAATTTTGTTAGTTTCTTAGTTTAAAAATAAATTTATTTGAATCTTCTATATTAAAAATAGAAAATATAATCAAAATTAGCATTTTCCCAAAAGAGAAAATGTTAAGGATTCTATCTTGGCAGGAAATCTCTTCTTAGAAAATGTGGGCTCTCACTCTAATTAGGTAGATTTTAGTACTCTCTTTATAACACTACACAAGCCTATGCCAAGGCAAAGCTTTTGAAGGTAGTTATATTGCAACTCATTTTCAAGATATTTCAAATCAGCAGCCCAGCCCAAAGACATCCATTCCAATTCTTTTCTGATTTTAGGATTGCTGAACGTTCACACTTAATTATAAACACAGACTGTAGAACCGCAGCTGTTATTAAAATGGAGATAAGATAAATCTTAATTAACCGGTTGTACATCTGTAAACAAATAAACTAATCATATCTCCCTGAATTGCAAGGGACAGCTTTGCATCAACCTGAGAAGAGATTTTTTTTTTCATTTCTTACTGATTACAAATTGCAGTAATAGAATGTGTGCAGTATGAAAACAATAGATTTTCAAACTGCTCTTTAAAATGTATCTCCTTGATTTAACTTGAGTAAGCTGGGAGTGAATGCATGTTGCTATGTCTGCCTTCCTAAAACGGAGACTTGAGTTGGACTAATAAATGATAAGATGTTTAGCTATGGTGCTCTATGGGGCAAATCCATCAATGTGGTAAATCCATCAATGGGGCAACTCCACTAACTTCTTTAATGTCACCGCCACTCCTCCAAGAAATAAAGTAAAATGGAAAAGTTGGCATCACAGCTCTGATGCTGTCCTGGCTTTGATGATGACCACTTTCAGGTATCTCCATTGTTATTCTGTTGCAGTTGGGAAATTCTGGCATGATCTACGTCGGCAGTTCAAAACCTTACCAGTCTTCAATAAATGTCTACATATTGCACCTCCATAAATGCACAATTCTACATCAATATTACTGGTAGGCTATCCCAGGATTATTTAAATTACATTGTGGGGTTGGAATCTTCTTTTCAGTTAAGTAAAACTTACTGGTTCTGTGATATCTCAGCAAGTCCACCAGAGTCACCAATTCATTTTACAGAAGCCACCAAAAGAAGGACCATTAATGATGTGAATTTTCAGGTCTCTCTTGCTTTGACTGCATTCATTTGACTAAGCTAACACAAGTTTGACCTGTTATTGATCATAGACAGGTAAAGAACTGGAAGTGGGGATTTTATCTCATTAATACAAAAGTATTTCCGAAATGACTAATGGCTACTGACCAAACAAAAATTGATAGCACCAGATAGGTTTTGATGCTGTTGTCTGCAATGGAGGAGAAAAATGTGGCCATTTCTAGTTGCGGTGGAATTTCATTGAGCCTAGAAGTGGTTTCCCTTAATGAAAGCTTATCAGCTTTGGTAGGAGACATCAAACAATTCCCTTGAAAACAGCCTTGAGTGCAAAACTACATTTCAAAAAAATTAATTCTGGTTTCTGATTTCCTTAATGAACGTTGATTTCTTTAAATGTAAAAGTGTAAAAAGAAGATTATTCCTCTGGTTTGGTTAGATTTGTCTTGGTTTGCTTCACTTTGCTTTTGGAAGGTGAATAGAGGAAGACTTTTAGTGAAAACTTGACATTTCAACAGAAATTTTGCAGTATGTTTCACAAAAAAAATTCAAAGGTAAAATCTGCTACCATCTCTAATTTTTATTCCTCATGATATGTCGTTGAATGTGCAGTGGAAGTTTACATAAAGGCATTCTGAGATTCCTTAAAATATCAAAATATTGATATAAATAGACGTACCCAGAAAAGATGAAAGTACTGGCTAAATGTTAACTGAAATATTTCAGCAAGATTAAACAGAAGAGAATATTTGTATTTCTCTTAAGATATGACATTCTAATCTTATGTGGATAATATCACCCAGTATTTTTTAATTGCACAAGTGAGAGGCTGAGGTATAATTTTGGTTTTGTAACTCACTGACTGTTTAATGACAGCAAGGAAAGAAGAGCTGCCAAGCTTTCCAGTGAGATGCAGTTAAAAGTATTTTTCTGTATTATATGCCTAATTGCAGTCTTTATAAATTTTATAAAACAGCCAATTGATTTAAGAAATTAATAAAATGTTACTGGGGGAAGTGGTGGTGATGGTGTAGGTAAGACATTCTAACTAATGTGCAAAATCAGCCACCTATATCTGTCATCTGCATATTACCAGGAAAAAAATTCCTAGATTAACTTTGAAAGAGTTACTGCAACAACCCTGGAGATAAAAACTGTAAAATTTCTACCAGAAAATTAGATACTAGAAGAAAACTGAGATGAGGAAAAAAAATCTTTAATGTATCAAATAAAATCAAAGGAAACATATTGCCAAAAAAAAGGACGAAAAATTTTTAAACTATATATTTTAAAGGGCTATTTGGATGAAAGACTTGAGCTAACACTACTTATTCCTTCTCAGTTTCTCCCCCCTTTTTCCTATTTGGCCTCACTACAAAGCAGTAAGCACCATCTGCCTTTGGATTTTTGTGCTGCCTTGCCCATGGTGCTTCTATGAAATTTCCCTTGGGCCAGAAATTGCTGAGCAACCTTATCTTCCCAGAAGTCAGTGTTTTTAGGAGGGATTCAGCACCTTGAAATCACAAATTCCTATCACAGGCTTTCTGACTATGTGACTGAGTCCCACTGATCTCCTTCCAAAGGGCTACTCAAAGGACCTTAGTTGTTTGGCATTTTAAACCAAGGACAAGCACCTCCAGAGCTTGGGTGCAGACCCACCATTCATTGCTTTTTTCTCTCCTTCCTTTTTTGTCACAAATGAGGTAGATTGGGTTGGGCTTTTCCCCCACCATGAGAAGGAGACTTGTTTTAACAGAATCCTCACAAATCACTGCCTTTAGTCCCTGGCTGAGACCCAAACATGGAATTGAACCTCTGAGGCCAAGATTACACAGCAGACCAAATCCTCTCTGACCTCAGGCTGTCACCTCTCGCCTCCCACAGTGACATTGTGCTCCCACCATCCTTCTGCAGTAGTTCTAGAGGACCTGAGGCTGCAAGTTGAGACAGTTTGCCTTGCTGACCAGATGAAAAACAATTCCTTGGTTGTCTGAGCTTGCTCATCCAGGAGCCACAAGGACCCAACACTGGACACAGGGTGGGCAGAAGGGTAAAGTACAGTTGGAGGTACAAGGAACAGCTCTTTTATAGAAGAACATGGTTACGCTGATAATGTGTAATATTAAATTGTACTGTAGGTAATGTGTCCTTTGCAAAATATTTCCTGGGGGACAGCAGATCCAAGAAATTCTTTGTAGAGTATCATCTCACAGAAGATTTTTCCTTCTGTACTAACTTCAATAGAGTATTAGCGGAGTAAAAAGAGCTAGAGCTGCCCTTCCCACAGGGTAATATAGACCCCCCTCAGTCCTGGAATAAATGCTATAGGAGTGTCTGTGTTGCCTTTATCTAATACATGAATTAACTCAAATGATCTGGCAATCAGTTAATTTTGGAAGAAAAATTCTCATCTGCACATGCCCTCAGCAAAGATCAGGTTTCTTTTTTTTTCTGATCTCTCTCTCCCCACTCTTTAAACTCCCCCATGAGAAAGCATATCACCCTTTAGCTGTTCCTCAGCACACAGCCTGCTGCTGGCATGCACCCAGTGAAACTCCAACCCATAACAACATCAAGAAACAATTGCTGCTCCTGCTATCACAAGAATCCTGTGCAGCTTTGGGGGTGGGCGGCTCAATCACCACCTTCATAACAGATCATCCAGGCCAATGAACAATTCACTTTTGGAGCTACAGATTAAGAAATCTTAGAAGGATGAAAAACACCACCCAAAACACCACTAAGGAATTATATTCATATTGTGATGATTTATTTGTAATATTGTTAAAGATATTACTGCTTATAAGTAGCCTTGTATCTTTAAAATGTTTCTAACCAATACGTATTGGAGGCTTACACACACACACACCACCATTATCTCTTGGGCTTAATACTTTATCAGATGTGGAAAACCATGGGGATACTTAAAACATCAAACAAACTGTTAATTTTGTGATTATGGAAATGGGTAGACTGCAGTTTGTTTCCTAGAACAGCTTCTCCTGGGGGAGTTGAACACAGTGCTTGGAAAACCTTGGGGTTTTTTTTTTAAACAGCAAAAACCCACAGATTGTTATGCACTGAGTGACCAAAGCAATAAATCTTTAAATATCACCCCAGACATTTAAATACATACAGAACAAGCTAAAAGACTTTAAAAATCCACAGACGAGGTAAAAAAAAATTACTCTGGAGGTGGAATAACCTGATAAGTATCTACTAAAGTATGTGTCTGTATGTGGGCAGGTCACCCGAAGATGTCTTTATAGTCAGCAGAGAATTAGACAAACAAATTAATGAAGACGGTGACACAATTAATCTCATTAGTTTCCTACATTCTTAATTGCATCTTACCACTTCTATTAACTGCTTTGACTAGATCTCCCTTGGCTATAATAGAAGTTCATGATGTGAAGATCTAAAAATGATGGACCTCACCCTAATCAGCAAGGTGTTCTCATCTCTCCAACACCAGAGAACCTTCATCGTCGTCCAGACATAATAAAGTTCACTCTCATATCTATATTTAATCTGAATCTTTTCCCCACTGGAAACCTGTATTGAAATCCTCAGGCCTTTCTAACCCATGTGTAGCCATTTGAGACCTGATGTGTACAAATTTGTAAACACTATGTGCTCGAGAGATCCCACAGAGTACAATGCTTAAGTAAGAAAGATTCACACACCTGTAAATTCTTTATTAAAAGTGTCATGTAGGGGTACATAAAATGTGGTGACATGACAGCTTGTCCACTACCAGCCAAACTACTCATAAATCACTTCTTCAAAAATGGACCAGAAGAGCACAAGAAGAATTCACTTGCAAATAACCAGTGGCCCAGTATATACAAACTCCAAGATGGCAGTGTATGAATACGATTAAGACATGAAATTATGTGCCTCGATCCCATAGTCTAGGCATAAGACAGTTGAAGAAAAAACAAACAAAAACCCAAACTACCTTGCAATGTCATGTATATATCATATGGATGATTGGCCAGAAACCTTCCTGTTGTCCTAATATATATGACAGACAGACAAACAGGTACATGAAATGTCCAACCACCCATAGCAAAAGGGTAGCTGCAGGTTACAGAGGCAATGGTCACTCCGCTGCCCACGAGTGAGCACTGAAGTCCCCAGAGAGCCCAAACTGGGAATGACCAGAGTGCTGATTAACCTCCTTGCTTTCGCAAAGATTCTTAGTTTTGGTTTGAATATGAACTTACTTACCCTCCCTTCTCAAGGCACAAGCCGTGCCTTTCTTTATGCGCATGAGGTTGGCAGCTCTCGTGAACAGGTCCCTTGACAGCACACACGGAGCGTTACATAAGCAAGGAACAAATGACGGTGCAGTTGAATGGTGACCGCACATTTTTACCCATATCTACCAGAAGAAAAGGTGTAATAAATCTGGGATTCAGTAGTTGGATCTTCAGGTTGCTACCTTGGTCAAATCACAGCTTTCCAGACTTCCTATGCCTGTTTGTGTGTGGCCAAGTCTCTTTGTGCTTTATCCTCCTCTCCTCACCAGCAAAGGAAAGAGAACAGCAATTCCCTTGCTAAGGCTGAATACATCAAAGATTGTGATGTACCCACATATTTTGGCAATAAAATTGCAGCAGTATCTTGGATAGATAAAATCTCCTGCAAACAAAATACTGGATTCTTTTAAAAGAATTTTTTTTTCCAGTTCAATCAAGCTAAAAGAACAATATGCATTATACAAACAGGTTTTCTGATTTAATTACCACAGTTTCAAAGTCCCCTCCCGTACTTAACACTCAGGGTTATGGAACCCGTTGCCAAGCAATTACCCCTTAAATTTGCTTTAATCCATGCCGATCATTTCCCAGAGTTGATCATTACAGCAGATTTTAATTGCTTTTGTTGGCTTGTATGTTGCTGGAGTTCAAACAGAAGAGATTAACAGCAGGCTGCCAGCCACGAATCTCTTTGAAAAAAAGGCGGGAAGCCGAGTTAAGAACCTCACAGTGTACTTTATTTCAAGGACTTCACAGAAATTGTGGTTCACACCTATATGAACCTTAGAAAAGGTCTGCGGGAGTTAGATCCTGATCTCCCTGCTATCAGTTTTATAGCGGTTCCGGCTGTCTGTGTCATATGGAGTGGCACGAATGGAAGTCGGTACAGAACTGGAAAAACAATGACTGAATCGCAGCAGAAAGAAGGATAAGCACATTATCTCCTGAGAGAGCAGTATGTGAGACAGACGAGACATCAAGTGCATGTAAATAACAATTCCATGTCACCAGGAGAGATGGTCCTGAGCTGTCTCCTTGTGTGGTTTGGGTCTGCAGGTCCCTGGGAGAGAAGGGAGGTCTCATTTGTACCCCAAACATGCAGCCCAGTTCCCATCCCTTCAGATCACATCGTTTATCTTAAGGAAGCTGCCAGGTGCAGTAAGACGCTGGATTGCATCCCTGATAAAAGCAATCTTTTCCTTCAATAACGTGGTTTATCTATCAAGTGAGACTGCTTTTAGAAGAGGCCCAGTATGTTTGAAACAGCCCCCCCCCATAAGGAAGTTAATGCACCCAATACGGCTGATATTGTGGAGTGTTTGTCAGAAACATCTTCATTTAAATACCAGATATATTTGCATCCATTCAGCACTTTCTCATCTAGCCCAAACTTATCTGTTTCTCTGCTTTTCTGTTTATTGCCTATGTGAACATCGAAAACCCCCACTATGCTTCTCTACTCTTAACACAGATTCTGGCTAATATAAAGAGGGGGAAGTTTTGTCCACACACTACATTTTTCTTCCCTCCCACACCGTCATTATCTCTTTTCCTTTGTAGCTCAGTAACACCTAGAAGTTTTGGCAGCATACCAGGGGTTTCACCAGTGCTTGGCATTCTTCAGCTACATGGCAGTCTCAGGCTCTAATTAGGTTGGTATCACAAAATTGCATCAAAGGAGTGACAATGCATAAACGTGCAGTTTGCTTGGGAATGGGCAACATCTGCAAAGAAGAAAGAGAAGGACATCGAATGCACATCACGTGCAAATATGATGAGGGATAACTGGGTCTGCAGTAAGTCTGTGGTGGCACACTGTCATGGTAGAGTGACAGTTATGCTTACGTAGGGAGGAACATGTTGGAGGTGCTACAACCACCAAGAGATTATCAGTCATATTGTTTGTTTACACACAGCTGCATTATGACAAGAACATAATTTATAGGGAGGGAGGGAAAGAAAAAAGCTAACCTTGTGGGAATTGTGGTGCCCACCCAGCATAACAGGAACCCAAAGTAGTCCCAAGCTTTAGATCAAGACTCATGAGGAGTATCTTCTTACAACTCCCATCAGAGGTACTCACCACAATCTCAGGATAAAGGCCTAGAGCAAGAGCCATGTCATGCTTGTAAAAGCAAAAAAGGTTCATTCTGCACGCAGAGACTACAAATGTCAGTGCTACAAAGTTCTCTTTCCTGCTTCCTTCTCTAGATAAACAGATATTGTTTATTCATCCAAACACATATGTTCAACAAGGATGTGCAATAGGCAACATTTAGGATGTGGTTGTAATTTGGGATCTTTCTACCTTGAAAACTATTTAAACTGAAGAAAATGGGAATTATTTTTACACCTTCATCATTTTTGGGGGAAAAACCAGGAGACTGTGGTAAATAGGAAATTAGAGAAACATAAATTAAGGTGGAGATCATCAGACTCAAGACAGAATATTTTAACGAAGATATTGGTGATGGACAGACAGCAGGCACTGTTTACACTGTGTGGCACAAGACTATCGAACAAGGAGAGTGGCATTACACAACCTTGAATAATAGAGATGGACTGGAATGCAAAAGTACTGACTGCGAGGTCCCACATCTGGGAATCAGCACCACTATCATTTATCACGACTACGGGCTTAGGAAAGTGAGAAGCAGAAATTGTGTATCTGGTCAACAGACAGCTACATGCCTCCACTATGGCAGCCATATAATAAAGGAGAACGCAGTCCTGAACTGTTATGGGATGTGGTATTTCCAGAAAAAAAATAAAATGGGATTAAAGCTGCCACACAAAACTCTGAGACTACGTGCACAGTTCCAGCCACACATTGTCAAAGCAAATTAAATAGGAATGGATAGGAGGTAAATTTACTAGCACAATCCAGGAGAAATAATCTTGTAAAATGAGAAATATTTTTCTTGCTCAATCCAGCAAACCAGATCATCAGGAATAAAATTCCTTTTCCTGTAACTGTAGGGTCTGAACTAGGGAGTAAAAAAAGAATATTTAAGCTGAAGTACTTTGGTGACTCAAGAGAGAGCTGAGCACACAGTAGCCATGAATACAGTCAGCCTGGAAACAGGAAGAAGAATTCTAACTATCAGAGTAATTAATTTTTAGAAATTTCCACAGGAAATACCCTAAAGCATAGAGTTATGGTGGAACTTGATAACTTTAGTAAAGACATTTTAATGATGTATTTGCCTCCAACACAATGGGAACAGATTTAGCGAACCAGGAGATCACTTCCCACTCTATGTCTAAAAAAAAAAAAAAAGTCACCCTTTGTAAAAAAAGCAAATTTCAAATTGTAAATATCCTTGAACACACAGTATGAACATTTACAGGAGTTTTAAATAGTTCCAAAATTTTTGAGTTTCACCCATGGCACATAAGTTGCATATCACACATCTGTTTGGTTCTTAGATTTTTATATTTAGCTCAGAAAGACATTTTTTCCCTGTGTCTGTGGGATCTCCCAAATACCACATTAAAAGCAAATGCATCAAATCCATCTTAGACATCGGTAGGAGCACTTAGTTCTTCCACCACCATAGAACAGGGTTTTGTCAGGCTCCCTCAGCTAGACAGGATTTTTACATCTGGGAACAGAAACCAAGAAAAGCTTAGGGAAAATATAACAAGAAAAAAATAATGCTCGCTCTGGCTGAAGGAAAGTGCCAGATCTTGCTGCAGAAAATGACTCGTTTAGTGCTTATGTAGGCTTTTCCTGTCCAATTTAAAGGGACAACACCTAGAAAAGTGTGCTAAGACACATTTCTGCAGAAAAGAAGGCTGAACGTTAACAGAGTAGGAAAGACAGAGAGAGTTGTTCTAGGAGACACATGTCAGATTTTTCTTTTCTTACATGCATCAATGAATTGGAAGTAAATTGTTGGACCTGTGCTGGCCAGCATCCACACAGCTCGGGTGTTCACCCACACACGGGGCTTGCCTTGACCTTCTGTTGATGTGGTGGTGCCAGAAACTGTTCCAGTGGATTTCAAGTCAATGTGAGGAGACATTCATGCAAAGCAGGGAAATTCACATTTGGATTGGACCATTCCAACTTATGTCCTTCTGCTATTTTGTTAAACCCAGATCCTCTCTGAAGACTTAATCTGTGGGTCTTGATGTTTGTGCATATCTAAGGACAGGAAAAGAGGCTGTGTATATATATAACTTCTTTTGCTTCCAAGTGTATGTGCATGAACACCAGCACTCTTGAGAGCTGATTTCTGAAGCATCTGCATGTTGTGGCTCATTGCAGCCCATGACACAAGCTGTGGCTGAAGCTCTTCCCATGTCTGAGGTATCTACAGGAGCCCTCTCCAGTGTGGATTCGCTACTTCCTTTCCCACAGCTGAGGGCATGTACAAGATCATCTTTTTTATCTGACTGATAATTCTCACTAAACTTGGAAGAACCTACTTATGTTCACAGTTTTGTGTTCTTCCACCAAATATGACCAGAGTCAGCAAACAGGTTCAAAATGTACCAGCATAAGACACATAGACATAGTTAAAAGGTGCATCATAATAAGTCTCTTCTTCTTTGAAAACAAGGTTGAAAAATCTGTCCTAAAATCTAGAAAGTAAGTTACAGCATACAAGAGTATTTGTTTTCAAGAATTAGGTTACAAAGACTCTTCCTATCACTTTGTGGACTCCTCAACAAACTGATGGACACAGCACTCACAGAAGCAGCAAAGTTTGGATTCATCCTTTCTCATGTAGTCCAAAAACTCCCTTATACTTAGTGGAGATGGAAAAAAAATCAGAATTGCCTTCCTGTGATGCTTTCCTTTCTACACTGGTGACAGAGAAAACCCAGAGTGATTATGGGCCTTGTAACTCCAAGTGCTGACTCTGGCTGAAGCACTGTGTTCATCCCACCACAGCATTTCCGTTGGCACAAATTGTTCTGGAAGAGCTGTAAAAGCCTCTGAGCAAAAACTTGATCCAGGGCCCATAATCACTGCAGAGCACACTGGCTCTCCGAAATAGAGGGGGATGTTGAAAAAGGTTTGTGTTTCAGGAGCTCTAAACATGCGTGGTGACCATATCCTTCATGCTGATGTTACCAGCTTGCCTCCTCTGGCATAAGGAAAAAATTTATTGCCCTCTCTTCTGTGATTTGCCATTTCTACTGTTCCAAAGCAAGGTTTTATAAGTGCTCTCTGTCTTTGCACATTAAGCCCAGGGTGTGTAAGGTGAAAAGAATGTGGGGCTGGTGGAAAAAATGCATAGGATTTCTTAAGGAAATTTTTCATTGTGTGGCAGAGACAAGAGAACCAAAGGGTCTTTTATCTGTAAAAGCAAGGAATTTGAGAAACAAATTTTAGGCAGGAAAGTCTAATGTGTTGGGGTTTTTTTTATACTTCCTTTGGCCTGAGGAAATAGAGAATCACTTTAAAGATTAATTGTGAGAGAACACTTGAATTTCTTTTCTCATTTCACTTCAAATGGGTGCCCACTCTTAGATATTTCAAATAAAAGCAACACTTTTGAGCAACATCCCGTCAAAGAAATCAAGGGTTGGCTTAAAGAGGAAGGTTAATCCAGTACTTAGAGTATTAGCAGAGAATTTACAAAACCTGTTGCAGAACAGGGAGCTGAATGCAAGCCTCCCATATGACCTTAAATTACATTGTCTTTCTTTGCCTTACCTTTGCTTTCCACATATATTTTGAGGTGTTCCCATACCACAGTACAAGCAGGCGCTGGACAGAGAGATGGATTAAGCAAAGCAAACTTCAAAACCAACTGCAAAACCAACTCTGTTGTAGTGCTGAGGATTAATAAAAAAAAAGAAGTGGATTATTTCATGTTTCATATCCTGCTACAAATATTTTGCTCTGGTCTTTGAATTAGTGCCTCATCTTGCACATTAAAAGCATTTGGGGAGCTAGCCATTATCTAATGGGAGAAGGTAGATGAGGTCCTTTTCAGTGAAGACAGTTTCTTGGAGAAGTATGTGTCAAGTTTATTAAGCAAGAGAAAAAAAAAACCCAACAATCTAAGGTGAATTGTCAGTCTTCAACTCTGCCAGATTTGAAGACAAAGCAAACATTTGGCACATGTCCAAAGATCTATGTAACTCTGTACCATCAAAGCCCACTGAATCTACTTTGCCACCTTTATATTTCACAAATTAACACAATTACATTTCACAAATTAAATGTCATGGTTGTCTATATCTGCTTGCAACCTTCTCTAGCTAGACATCTGTGAGTTCGTTCCAGTTAATCTACCTATCTTTCTTCCTTCCTCAGATTTGTCTTACCTAGATGTAAGCTACAAAAGCCCCTCCTGACACATTCTAAGTCCTTTGTGCTTTTAGTCATACGTTCCAGTATGAATGAGATGTTTGAAATGTTAGTCATAAAAGAACTATCCCTCCAGAAGAAATATCATTATCTGGCAGTGCACAAAGTGCATGTTAAATTGCCATTAACTTTCAGGCATTTAAGGCTTTTAATTTCTGAACGTAATTGTAAAAATGAAAGCTTTGCTACCACCTCAAGCTTTGCTAATCACACGGTTAAAAATCAGACAAACATCATCAACAAATGCAGCTCAGCTTGGTGATGGTTACCACCTTCACCCACTGCTTGAATAGATTTCCTCCTCCTTCCAACAGGATGCAAGAAGGTTATTTGGGGTTTTTTTTCAATGAAATTGATGTTCTGTTTCTTTGCATTTATACTGCTTTATTTTGGTAATTTACTGTTTATTTCTCTTTGCACTAGCAAATCACAAAGCCAAAATACATGTATTTATTTACAGCAACCCTAAATGTATCAGAAAAAGCTTCTTCCTCCTTTAATACACCTTCAGTATATACTTTTCCATCAACAACTTCTGCTTTGGCCTTTATCTGAGATACCACCCTCTGATACAATGCAATGTTCATTCACATATTCATTCCCAATCCCAGCTCACACAATGGGACTGAGTTCCTTAGGAAGACAGACAGGCAGATACTGAAGTTCGAGCTCCTGTTCAGATATCTTGCTATCAGTATCCCATAATCCTGCCCTATTCCCTGCGTTTGCTTCCCATTGCCATATCACAGCCAAATGCAGGGCCTGACCATAAAACCGCTGCTGTTCAGATGGATTCCTGCGCCTCTCTGGAGCCTGGCACCTCAGTCTGGCTCCTTGTTGGTGTGAAAATTTGTTTACAGTCATGCAAAAGCCAGATTAGGGCTGATGTGGACGAACTCTGCAAGGTATTCTGTTCCACAGTAAAACCTCAGGCATGTTCACAGAGCCAAGAAAGCCCACTAATACCCTGAAACAGCAAGGACTCACCAGCAAATTCATTTTCCAAAATAATATTGTGTCAGATCTGTGGATTGCACTGATGCCACCAATACTTTCATCACTGGGTATTAAGACTTCTTTTTCTTTCCTTTAATCTTCGAAGATACAACTTTCCAAGTGATAAAAATCAGCAAAGCATTTTGATAAGCATGTAATCAGCTACACCTTTAGATTAGGCTAGGTTTGATTTAGCATTATTAATTATTCTGCTTTCCAATGAGTAATTCAGCCAGGTGATTGCCTAACAAAGCCATAGCAGAACATCCACACATGTTGTGTAATCTGCAACTGTGCTAACCTGAAGGATTCCTCACACTATAGAGATCCAGATAGAAAACATGATGGATTGTGTCGGAATTTCTTCAATAGCAACAGTCATCTGTAAGCCAACACCTGGAGACCATGTCTGGTTTGAGATAGGGCATACAAGAACCAAAGCAGATGCAAAAGGACTATGAATCTTGAGCACACTTTAACATGAGCAGCCGTCATCCCTTCTGGGCAATAAAACAGTTGAGGTTGCAGTGTCAGAGTAGGGCAGAGCAAGCACCTAAATGTGAGCATAAGGAGACTGATTCCCAGCTAATATAAAGAGCTCCATTGGATCAAAAAGACAAGGAAGTGTGGTCAAAGGAACTACAAAGCTTTATGCCAACATGGGGTGCAGGCAAGAGAGCTTTATAAGCGCACCAAGAGCACCAAATATTTCTCCATAAATTTAAAGCCAGACAGGCCCATTAAAAGATTAAGTTGAGCTCTTGAATGACACTCCATCAAACTACATACTACACTTCTGGGCTGAGTGTAGGAGTTTAGGTTTGACTAAATCTCATTTTGCAGAAATGCATGAATCTCTGATTAGAAGATGTCAAGAAATGGAAGATCCAGTCCTTTCCTTTAGGACTCTACCTCAGATTAAAATACATAAATAAATAAAAAATAGTAACAAAACTTGAATTTAGCTTCCAACCCTTGTTTCTGCTTATGCCTTTCTCTGCTAGACTGAAGAACGTTCAACATCTAATGTTTCCTTTCCTGGAAGTATTTGTTTCACAGCAAGTCATCCCTGTATCTTTCTTGCTAAATTAGGCAGATGAGGGCCCTTAGGTTTCTCTCTGTTGCTTCTGCTTAGAAGATAACTAGATGGAAATCACAGATAACAATTACAGTTTGTCCCTAAAGAAGAGGAAATTAAACAAGTTAATCAGTAAAATTGACTTTTTTTTTAAGGTGAAAAGTGGTAAAGAAGAGAAAACAGATGCTGATAAAAACATCAACTCAGACATACAATGGGGAGTGTCTCTCTGGTCTGCTGCTCAGCCATTAGATGTCCCCATGTGCCATCGGGATAGGACAGTGGCCCGGTAAACAAGACGGAGCAAGCATCAACTCAAGCTGAGGAGAAGCCTGTGGGTTTACTGCTGTCACTGTGTGTGTTATTCTCTTACACACTTACTGCTTGAGACCAATGATGAGTTTCTGAATGACAGCAATAAGTAAATGATTCCAGAGGGAAGACTCCAAAGCTGAAGCTGCTAGGAAAAAACTCACTGAGGATCTTATTTAAACACACACTGGTCCAACCTGAGTTATTAATGTTAGTGGTCCCTATACAAAGAAGCAAGGTTGGAGTAGACAACAGAGGCCAAGTTATTGATGGATATTAATTTACATACAGATCAGATCTAATGATTTGGTTCTCCCACACTAGCAGCCAAATTGTATTTACTCACCAGAGCCATACATGACTTCAGAAATCAAACACAGCAAGACCATATCTTCAGCTGCTGTAAATTAAAGTCAGTCAATTACCATGTTAGTCTCAAACACAAGCGAGATGGCTGGAACAGTTACTGCTCACTGGGGTAGCCCAACAAAATGCTCCCAAAACCACTTCGGTTTGCAGCAATGGAATATGAAAGTAAACCTTGGTTTGGGGTTTCATCCATGGTAATTCAAGGTCAGCTTTACAAGTATTTCACCAGGATGATGACCACCAGGAGACCTTCCAGGGAAGGCAGCTGGAAGCACTAACTGCCTTGGTCATCTCAGATCATGAGTGACCTTCACCCTTCAGTGACAAGCATAAATACCTTCAATGACATTTTTAGTTGAAGAACAGGTGCTTCAGAGTAATTGTTTTACCTTTATCTCTTATTTTAGTTAGCTGAATGTTGAACTTGCAACCCTCATCCATCTACTGAATGATGCAACATTTTTACTTCTTATAAGCAAAACATTGTAGTGCCCTAACTAGTACTTAGTCTTCCATCCACAATATCCTTTCATTTATTAAAACAAGAACAAGTTGATGGTTCTTTTTAAACCTACTAAGTATCAACATTTCCTATGCATCAACGGATTACACACAAAAATCATTAAGGAATGCAGTGATAGCTGAAAGATCATTTCTGGATTTACTTAGTCAACACATAGGAACATGGAGACACTCCCTTTTTCATTAATGTAGGAGCCAGTTTGGAGATGGCACAGGGAGTTTCACAACATTTCCTTTCTGCACAGATGAAAGGCTGCAGATTATTCAGTAGTGCAGGTGAGCCAGGGGAAGACAGGAACATCCAGGATGACAAGGCTGTCCACGCCCCTTAGCAGTTTTTAACCAGAGGACTAAGCCACAAGCAAATATGTGCCAGCTACTTCTGTAAAACTATTTCTTTCAGATGGTTCAAAGACAACGCTGCAAAGACTGCAGAGGAGAATTTGTCAGAAACCCATGTGAAAAGCTGCCACCAACATCAACAGGCTGGTATTTCAATAGAGATGTTGATGGGGTTGGTCCAAGTATCTTCAGCTGCAGTTAAGACCCTGCATCCATCAGGGAAAGTTTCATGAGGCATTTGAGGACATTGCGTTTTCCTATGTCTCCTATGCTGTGCAAGACATTAGTGGCACTATATGCTTTACTTGGAAAAAACCCACATTAATTTCATGGCAATAATGAATATACAGTCAAAAATGCCCTCACCCCACCACACACATGTCGGTCTCTCCCTCATGGTAACCGACAGGACTGGAGGCAGGAATATATACTCTTCCTTTCTCCCCCATCCATCTCCTTCACATACAGCAGATACTTAGTCTGGCAGCTCTGAAGCAGTCAGTTTCACAGGCATACTTGGCTCATCCCACAAGTGGTTAACCAAGACATCAATAAACTCCTCAGCAGAGGACTCCTGAGATTTACCTCTGCTGAGTTCTCCCTTGCGGCTGGATTCCAGCGAGAAGCTGGCTTCTGGCTCTGGGTCCGCTAGGAGATGGTGGGAGCCCCGCTCCCTGGTCTCTGGCTCCCTGCAGGCTGCACAGGGAGGTTTTGGCTCTGGAGCCCCAGAGCACATTGCTTCCCTCTCGTTTGCTTTGGCCACTCTCAGGCGGCTGGCCTGAATCTTCCCTTGTTGCTGTTGCAATAATGGTTTGAGGAGCGTGGGGTCAAGGCAGGCCAGGAGACCTGGAGAGCTCTGGCTGGAATAATACAGGATTTGTTCAGCCAACAGCAGGCAGCAAGTTTGACTCTTTTCCAGGATGAGGGCCATGATAGAAAAGGTCTGAGGTTTTGACTCCAGGGATACAGCCGGCAATTCAAAAAACCTCCTCGTGTAGACGCACTTTTTACGGGCCATATGAAAGAAGTTTCTGCCAGGAAAGCTTCTGCCAGGTCCCCAAGCAGAATAAACAGAGCACTTCTGTGAGGGGGTAAGGGCATGTTCACAACAGCATGGGTCAGTCTAGAAGTGTTGCCTAAGAACTCAGAGCCCTACCTGGTGTTTGGTACATCAGCAGAAGCTCCTCAGGTGAAGGAGCTTGGCCACAAGCTAACCCAAAAGGAGTGAGGCAGGGGCTGTGCAGTGGTGGGGTCAGTGTCACATCATGTAACACAGGGGGGAACCTGACCCCCTGTGCTCACACTCCGATGTAAATCCATCCCCTTCAATAAATGTAGTTTTCCCTTTGGAAATCAACGAGCAAAGATGACCGATACACCACAACAGAGCACACTGAGATAACTGGGGGGTTTAAACCTACCTCTCCATCTTCCAGTAAGCATGACTGCTAACTCCCAGAGTTGGAAGAACTCTCTCCTCACTGTTCTGCCTTGTGTCCCTAGCTACTTCCAGCTGTCCCACTCCTGACAACCTTGGAGCTCCTTAGACCAATCCAGTTTACAGAAGTGAGCTCAAATGGCAGAAAACTACCCATCACGTTTTGCTGGGCAGCTCAGGACAGAGAGTTAAATCAGCTCTCAGAGGAGCCTACCTCCTGGGAAGTCATGAAGGAGTAGCTGGAGTGGAAATGTGATAAACTTGACCTTGAAACAAGATGCAGTTTCCTGAAGGTAAGAATGATTAAACACTGGGACAGTTTGCCAAGTGAGAGAAGGATTCACTCTGTTTAGATCCTTTACAAGAAGAATTAATCTCTTTAACAAACCTGTGACTTAATCCCGTTTCTGGGGAGAAGTTCTATGATCAAAGTAAGCCAGGGGGGAGATGGGAGTGAAATTTGGTAATCACTGCCTCCTTCCTGAACTGGAGTCCATCTGTCTCGGAACATACCATAACTGATGACAGTCATGGTGCAGAAGATCAGAAATATTTATTCCTTCCTCCAATACGCCTTGCCTCAAAAACAGTGAGGTGAGGAAAGTGCTGGAGGACCTATGGATTTCTATGGAAAGAAATTGGAATAGAAATCCATAGAAAAGAAATTTCTATGGAAAGAAACTATGGAAGTCAGACAGTTTGACAGGCAGCCTTGGAAGAGTGCCTCTTCCACAAAGACATGAGGTCACCCTTGAGTGCATGTACTCTCTGGCTCCCAAGCACTGCATCTCCTAACCCTGATACAAGCGGAAGCTTTTCCCCAGTAAACTACACTGGCCCCTGAGGTCCCAGAGCAGGAATGAGGTCAGGTCACCTTGCTGCTGGTGTCTGGGATGAGGCATGAGGTGAGCAACTGAGAGACTCTCCCAGATAATACATGACACTTGACAAGTCTGAATGTAGCCAAGTAGGTTTTAGACCTTCCAGGGATTCCCTTTAAGCAAGTTGATTTCCATCAAGGGTGACACAGCTAATCTCTTCTCTCCCGTGCCCTTCAGGGAAGAGAGGAGCAGAAACAGAACCTGGTCTAAATAGTAGCTCATATCATGGCTAACAGCATGTTCCTACTGCATTTGGCCTCCTTGTCCTATCCCTGGGCTTTGCACACTTCTTTGCCAAAAGCACATCAGCTCATCCTCCAAACAAGATCAAAAATGAAGGACAAAAGAGGCAAATTAGATCTCCTAGCCAGAAATCCCTGCAAGTATCATTCTCCTTCAGCCAGTGTAAAATATTCTGAAACTCTAAAACTTGTAAGATATCAGACCAATAGATGTTTATACTTGTGGGGTTGCTATAGCGTCCATACCAGCACTAATCTCACAATATATGGTTCACAGATTGTAAGGTCAGATATTTAGGATAATCCAGGTGGTATATAACACAAACCACTGAATTTCAGCCTGAATTTCACCCACATCAATCTTGTACATTCAGTTCAGCAAATTGCTTGGGCAACATCTTCTTTCAGATGAGTGAGATCTATCTTCAATTTGTATACAGACACTTTATATTTCATTTGAAAACGATGGCTAAGGTTGGAGGAAAACAGTAGACAACAACAAAACCATCTCCCTTAATGCACCTCCTTCCCCAACCCAAAAAGTTAGGAAGGAATTCTGAGTAATTCGCACCAGAGGCACTCACATTTTATGCAAACTGCTGTAAAGTGGAAAATACCAGGTGACAGCTCCATACTGGAGATGCTGCAGCCCTCTGTGGGCTTATATAAAAAGCCATAATACACATAAAAGTCTAATGTGCCTTCAAAATTACCTCATCTTTTATTTAGAGGTTATTTCACCCTTGTCTTCCTTTATTGCTCTTTATATGAGTGAAGTGGGGAAGCTGGACAAAATTGAGGCAATTTAGGTTACTAAGTGGAACTAGAGTTTATGGTCAAAGTTAGGCTCTGGAGAAAGAATTCCCCATCACCACCCCCAGAGCCAACCCACCTTTCCTTTGCAGTCAGCTTCATTCTTCCCACCCTCCACCGGGTGATAAGGCTGTCTGCTAAAAGAGGAAAATACAAACAGAAAGCTATGGAGGGCAGCTGGGCAAGGGATAAAAATAGCAGTGGAGCTTTTTGTAGCAGCGTCCTTTGTACCACCAGAGTGAAATTTCTGGCAACATTTCTGTTTCATGAGGTCAGTACCTCAAGGGGGAGCATTACACATACACCTCCCCACAAGTNTTATTGGCTGAGTTTTTGGCATGCCAGTGACGTGAGTTAGATATCAGCTTCAACTATGCATGCAAAGACAACACCCAGGAAAATCCCTCCTGGAGCACAGGGTGATGGAGGAGGCAGGAGAGAAGTAGGTTCTGCTGCTCTCAGCTCCAACCTGCTTGGCAGCCTGAACTCACACCGCTTCCCCCCCAACTTTTTGTTGTCTTCCCTCCACCCCTTACCTATTTTGGAGCAGGCTGTCTCTCTGCACAGCACCTGGAAGACTGATTATGATCTCCCGGCTCTACCATAGAATAAATAGTTGGCTTCAAGGCCCACATATCTCACCAACTCCTAAGAAGTTAAAAGATCCTACTTTAAAAAAAAAAAGGTGTTATTAATTTTTAAATTAGCAATAGCAGCAGAGTCCCAGCTAATATTTTCCCATTTACAGTAGAAATAGTGCTGAAGAGAAAGTTGGAGTAATCGAGGGGAAGAAAAATGCCAAAATTTCTATTTCTTCTTTTCGTATTCTGAGATAACTCTCCTGTGCTTGCTGGTATAAATTATCCCTAAATATCTGGGCATTAAGGCAACAGTTGCAGAGAGATTGACTGTCTCCTAAAGGTCTGCTGTAGCCTTCCAGTGAAGCTGCAAGTACTGGGTATCTTCCAAGACCAGATCCCATATCCTCGTCTGCAATTCTCACTCTGCTCCAGCATTTCTATTCAGTTTCTCTGAAGGCCTTTTCCAACAACTGTTATAACATAATCTGCCAGTGATATCATTGAAGCACTTCCCTCACCTGGCCAGATTTGGAAAACTTTCTGCAAACGGCTGAGCAAGCAGATTTTGCCGGCTCCTGTCTCTTAAACTGCCAAAAAAAAAAAGCAAGACCCTTCCCCCCAAAAAAACCCCCTATCCGAATATCCAAGCTCTGACTTTCAGGAGAACTGAATTACACAGTGAATTCAAACTCTGAAGTTTCAATTCAGGTGTAGTTTAAATGCAAACCTGCGGCTTTCAGGCTTACAAGGCACCTATGTGGCATCAAATCAAATGTTTTCTGAAGCTGACTGAGAATGGAATTACTCCCTTCAGGTAGATATTCTTGTGTTTGCTTTAGAGGATGACACAGATGTAGATTCACTCAGTAGCTAATCAATAATTTAATTTTGATCCCAAACTAAATGAGCCTTGATAATTATCAGATACTTTTAAATTGGATTTAATTAGTGTTTATACATGCATTTGAGGGCTCTGATTCACAAACTGTGGCAACTACTTGCTGAAGCAACCTAACCTTCTTTGTGCTAGAAGCTACTGCCCCATACCCATGTGAGAGGCCGCAGGTGGTACTCAGACTTGCAGGGTTTGGGTGCCCTCATCCTAATGGGAAGTATCTCGTAAACCTTATCACAATGCCCATGTTCAAAGGGAGTGATGTCGGTGATGTGGAGGGGGAGAAAGGGACATAAAAGAGGTAGCCAGGGAGGGGCCCAGCTTTGAATTTCCAACTGTGGGTAAGAGGTGGTTCAGGAACAGCTGATGAGAGTGATGAGCGGCACAGAAAGACGTCAGCATGGGGAGAAATTAAGAGATTCTATCTGTTTCCTTTAGAGATTATGCAAACAAGGAGTGACGTAGTGGAAGTGTATAAAAGAATTAATGGTCTAAAGAAGTTTTGGCTACGTACCTTGCCTCCCAACACACAAGAGCTCCTAGCAAATCAGAGGCAGCTGTATGTCAGCAGGTAAATATTTTAAGGGCAAAACCATCTGTAGATCTGAGTCTCATCATCAAGTGACACCAGAACATCATTAGAAAACGACGCACAGCCACAGGGACAACTCCCTGCTGGCATTACAGAGAAGACTACCCTGCTCTGGGGAGAAGGAAGGCTCCCTGAGCACAAGGCATGCAGTGCCTCTGGGCCTCTGGGCTGGAGCAAGCCCTGGCCTGCTCTGTGCGCCAGCACAGATGCAGCCAGTCAGGTGGAGGAATTAACTGGAACCCAAAAGGTGCAAGATCCTTATCAGGAACCAGCGCTGCACTCAATGGGGAAAGAGAACACGAAGGCAGAAGCCAACCACGTGTCTGGAGATTACAAAGAAACACACTCTAGGGACATATTATTCCTGATAGTTCCCTGCTACTCTTCAGAAGTCACTGATACCAAGGCTTGGTGAAACGTTGGGCTGACACCACAGTTCTCCAGCTTCAGTCCTCCAACACTGAAGCAAACAGCCACCACCTCCCAGTGGGAATTATTGCAATCCCACCAACTAACTAGCTCTGTCACCTTACAGCTGTCCTAGATGGAGCACACACATACATAGCACATACTGGACTGATGTGGGAAAACCACATCCCATGGGCAAAGGAAGATACACTCCTAAAAGTACAGTTTTGCCAAGTATAACCACATGGGCCCTTAGGATCTCTGCCTGGAAAGCTGCGGTGATGGAAGTTGATGCTTCTTCATGCCCTGACATAATGAGGGTGTGCATTTATCTGTGTTACTTCATTTTAAATAAATATCAATATTTTTTCCTCTGGGCTCTCCTTTCTTGTTTTGTTTAAGAGCAATGATTGATTGTATCATAGCCAACATTATGATGCAAAATTAGAGGGGAGTAAATGCAGTAGAAAGCTGGCATCATCCGAGGAGATGTGATGGCTGTTTGCATGAGCTCAAATATCTTTCTCCCTGAAGTCTGACCCTAGGTGTAAATCGGAGAAGCCTGACGGGACATAAAAAGGAGTAGCATCCTGTTGACCCAGTTTTCATAGAGAGCAGTGTGTATAATTATTTTGGCCGCCTGCAGTTGATAAACCAATCCCATCTGAGGTTAAAAATTATCCAGGCATTTATTGGTGACACAGCAGTATGCGAGGAACCTGTGCAGCAAACCTGCTCAGCCACAGCTATGCTGGAGGGAGGTGTGGTGAGGCATGATCTGGGACTGAGATAGCTCTGCTGGCAGATGTCCTCAGCACAGAGAAAGCTCCACGGGCTTCTGCCTAGGTGGTTCGGGGCATTTTTTTTCATGAATGTTAAAATAAGTGATAGCAAAAATAACCTTAGTTTGTACTGAGGTAGGAACTGCACTAGGGCTGCTGGATGGTTCGCCAGCCTTCAAGAGCATCGGTATTTTTTGGCGGTGAGCACAGCACTCTTGGAACCACTGCATTGCTGCAGGAAAACCACTCCCCTTGGGAAGAGTTACACTGAAGCGCAATCTTTTTCTATAAATAGCATCAGTGCAAAAGATTTCTGCCAGAAAAGCTATGACACTGAGAGTGCCCCTTTGGCAGGCCCCAGCAGATGCCGTTGTGCCTGCAGAAAGAAGTCCATGGCAGAGACTAGGAGGAATTTGCTGAGATAGCATCCTCCGCGTCTGTGCTGGTGACGCCACTCCTGTGCATTACCAGGCTTATGATCATCTGTGGCCAGCGTTGCAGTGCCAAGGTCTGTCAGTTTAGGTTCACACAGCGTGTTTGTCCCTACAGACGAGGCTGGTGCTGTGGGGCAGCAGAGCAGTGCAGGTTGGGCAGCCAGGTGTGAACATGACCTCCAGATGTTCGGCGTGTTCTGCAGCCCTCGGGAAAAATGTTTCTGATAAGTCCAGGGTGGTGCAAATGCAGCCCCTCACAAAGCACTGGCTTGTCACCCCCTTTTGTCATTCCCAGACAGCCTCACCATCCCCCACCTTGCGTCTCAGACTTTTACTTTATTTCTCCACAGGTTGAAAAGAACTAGAAGACTATGTGCGTGTGTATATGTGTGCATGTGTGTGTATGTGTATATATATAATTTTGGGTTTATGGAAAGCCCATTACTTTTTTAGACCACCCACCCAGGGTGCGAGAGACAAGGTTTTATGTGCCTTCATTTTCTCACAACTAAAACATGATTTTTTTTTTTTTGTATGTGATGTGTCACAGAGCCTCAGTGAATACCCAGAAATAAATAGTGATATAGCTGTTACTAATTCTTCTAAAATTAAGCGACCTACTTGGGAAAGCATGTTCCCTGTAACTTAAGGCAAGAGCACAAATGGATATAATTATATAGGCATAACTTTCTATTCTGTCTTGGTTTCGTTTATGTCATTCGGGAAGGGATTTAAGTTCAGCCAAAACATTCAAACATCTATCAGGAAAAAAAAAAAAGAGGTAAGATTCTTAAGATATTTATAGTTATACTACAGCCTAATACATTGGTATTAATGGTAATGGCATAATGCACCATATTAAAAAAAAAATTCTAATTCCTATATCTTCCATTACAGCTTATATCCTGATTTCATGCAAAATTGGAGTAAGCTATTAATAGTGGTGGACTCGCTAAAGATCCACTCCAGATTAAAAGATTCTCATCTGCTCTTAGTGTGGAAACTGCAAATATTGTTTTAATACAAACACAACTGAACTGTAAACCTGCTCATTACATCTCACGTCCATGCTAAGCAGTGGGCACGCTACATTAAAAACATTGGTACAGGCAAGTTTTCCTTTAACAAGATTTCCTCAAGACTAGACAGCTAATGAACAGGGTTTAATCATGATGCTGAACCATTTTCCATAAATTATTGCCTGGGTACAGGAAGTATACATTGGACATAAATCCCATGTGTCCCCACAGTTCACCAGGTCTGTGTGGCCCACATCCCTGTGAGATAACATGTTTATAACATATCTACTGTAGTCATGTCTACTGGTGAAACCTAAACCCTGTGATGCAGGCTAGTGACTACACAGTCATGAGGACATTTCTGCTCAGCAAGCCAAGTACAACACAGGTTCTCTGCTGAGAAGAACTTTCTCTACCACCAAAACCAACCAGAAATTATCATACTGCAGCCCTTGCTTGCTCAACATGTTTGTTGTGGAGGCCAAGTCCAAATGGAACCCAAACAGGAGTCTCTGTGAGGACTAAAGCAGTGCCATTGGGTCCCAACTGCTGTACTTCTGGGACCGCCCTGCCCGGGTGGCACCAAGGCCATTGACAGTCACCTCTTGCCAACTTTGCATTGACAGCCACCCTGTCTGAAGTGCTGTGGGTAGGAGAGGCAGGTCCCAGCTCCTCCTTTGCTTCTGGTTTCATCCTGCAGAGATTGTGCTTTTCACAGCTCGATTATTAAGGCAGATGGCTGCCTGCAGAGCCCAAGGCAAATGGACAGATGGGCTCTCCTCCTCTCACAACTATGAGCAGGAGCTTGCTGACCTTGCCTGTTTTCTTGGCTGGAATAAGTAAAAAACCCAAAAAACTTTACTGTAGCTTCTATACCTGCTTCCATTTGGGATAAATCTTAGTTTTCCTTGTCTGCCTGCAGAGACCTGACACCAAGTTGGAGCTTGCCACTAAGAGATGAGGCTGAACTATTCCTAAACTCGATGGTGCTTCATCTTCTGAACTCAAATTGCTCCCCTACTGCATTTGTTGTTCCAGATCTGATCAGGCAAGGAAATGTTCAACGCTTCACCTCTATATATTCCAAGCAGCACATTACCTTTGTTCATATTAATGATTACATGTACTTATGATACCAAGAATGCTCAGAAGAGCCTTTGGGATCCATGTGGATGGAGAGGGGGAAGAGGATACACTAGGGAATATAAAGAAAAATTGATGTGGGAACATGCCGACCTCAGAACAAATTTAAACAGGTAGTGGTATGAGCTCTCATGTGCAAATAACTCTAACCCATCACCTGGTGACCAGTTCCATCTCATGCTGTTTCCCTGGATGTAGACAGGAGAAACTGTGGAGGGACATAAAAAATTTATGTATCTTTACTCCCCAAAGTCCCTGTCCAGAATGGCAATGTGCAGAACTTCAGGGAGCACTAGCTGACTTCCAGCAGTCCCTTGTGACCTCAACTTTTTTGTTCATGAAAGTAGGATGGTGGGGGGAACTCCCAAGATATCCTTCTTGGTGAGAGCTAAAAGATCAGTTCAGGCCACCTGCAACCCATGCAATCCCTTCTCCAATGTTGGCAATGCAGTTTCAGCTGTTGATGCCATGGAGGCCACAGACGGAGCAAGGAAACAAGCAGGTACTTGGTGGGACACTGAAGTCTTTGCATTTGGACCAGAAAGTGTTGCAACAATATGAAAACTGCACAATTCACTGCAAATAAGCCTGCAGGGAGTTACTGGATATGACAGGCTTGCCCCAAAGGCTTGTGAGTTTTCGCAAACCCCACAAAAAGCCTGGTTTGAAACAGGGATTTGTGACAGAATTCCCAGTCAACAGCTTTACTGCAAATACTTCACACTGCAAATACTTCACACAGAACTCTACCTGCTTTCCTTCCCTCTCTCAGAGTAATGTTGCTTCATGTTTTCTCCTTTCCCAAAAATCTGTTCTTTGCACCGCTTTGTTGTCCTATGACCTCCCACTCAAATATGTTAAACCACCAAAAGACCAGGGAGTGTTTCCTCCAGCAGAAACAGGCGTGGAGGACACGGGCAACCCTATCAAGTGCAGTGGCCCAGCAATGCGCTTTGGCTTCAGGAAGCTGACCTAACAATTCCTCTGTAACATCAAGGCAGACCAGCCAAACTGGAGAGGAAAGCTGCTGGTTTAACTCACAGGGTTCTGGATTCACTTCTGAACAAAAAAAAAAAAAAA
>VZTU01030335.1:214119-225143 GCA_013400835.1 Zapornia atra
AAAAAAAAATCTCACCTACTTGATGAAGTTTCTCTGGATAAAGGAATCACACAAGTGGCCCATTACGGAGTGAAAGCTCTCCTCCAACCGCCCCTTTGGTCTCCCTATCAGGAGACTGTAGGTGAAAATGGAATGCAGTCATGCCTAGGGGCTTGCTCTAAAAAAAAACCGGGATTACTCAGGGAATGGAAACCGAACTCCTCTTTAGCTCCCCATCAAGAGTGGGATCAGTGGGTGGGACCCACAATGACATCACTGTCCTTGCAGAGCTCACAAGCACCCTCAGGCATGCCTCTGAGCTCCCACCTATCCACACCTACATCTCATTCCCGGCAGACTCTGCTTAAGGCAGTGAGGGGGCACCAAAGTTTGCCCTTGGGAAGAATATCAAACTATTCCTATGCCCAAAGCTTTTCCCTTCCCACTCCCCTTTGGACACCACTTTAGCCCACAACCTTCCCCCCTGCAACCTGTTTTAGTCTCCCCTCCAAAGGAAGCAGCAATTACAGCAGCCCAAGCCTCCAGCTCTCTGGTGTGCAGGCTTATGGCCTCAATCTACACATCACTTCCAAAGCTTTCATCTGGAAGGCAGTCTGGAACATGCCAGCATGTTCTACTATGTTAACCTGCGTTTCTCTTCATTCACCATTCTTAATCAGTGTTTAGGAATGTATTCATGTGGGGCTAAGCCACAAGGTTTGCATCTGGGCTCTTGTCATGTATGGAGGAGCTGAGCTAGCACCAGATCCTGGGGAAGAGTCACCCGCCCCTTCCACAGGTAGCACCCAGAAGCCAGTGTATGGCAGTTACTCTCTCACAGAATTCCTTCTGCTGCTCGAATATGCAGCCATTGCGAATTTTTCCCCCCTGCTTTCCCAACTCTAAGCCACCAGTCAGGCATTTGTTCCAGACACTGAAGCTGTTCAGAAACTACCAGCATTTCTAGCTTAAGCAAAGTCTTTGCCTTCAGGCAATGATGTAAAAAAAGGAAGCTGTGATAGTGGATGAGTTAAACAACATTAAATCTCTCTGTAGCCACTTTAGGAATGAATATATGAGCCAGTTATTACTGAGTTTCATGTGTACATGTGACAGATAAAGTCTAATTTTGCAGCAGGATAGTTCCTATGATACCACGGGCTCTGAAATAGCTGCAAAGTCAAAGAGAGGTGCTGAGGAGTCAGGACGACCTTCTCTGCTCATCCTCAGGTGGCCCGTCTCACCAGCAAGGTGCTAGGAGGTAAGCTGAGGTCTGAACTTCCAGTGTGTTTGCTTCCACGGTTGCAGGCTATCCTATACACTGCTATGTCCCTGGCTAATCTTGTGTAGATCCAGGCCTGGAGGTTGGTGGCCCTGCCTGTGGCAGGGGGGTTGGAACTCTATGATCCTTGGGGTCCAACTCAGTCCATTCTATGATTCTATGTCTGGAAGACAGACGTGTTCATTGACATCTGTGGCCATGAAGGTGTGTGTAAAGGGTCCTGAGGTTCCTGAAGCAGTTGGAAGGGACAGTGAGCAATCCTTTCTTGCCACTGTCCTCTCTCAGTTGTGTGGCCTCAAAACACACACATGCACACACACACACACACACACACACACACTTCCTGGTGGCATAGGGAAACCTGTAACAGCAGCACTGCTAAAAGAACGACCCCGCTAAGGATAACGACCAGAGACAGCACTGTGACAGGGACAGAATTTGCTCAAACTACCATCTGTGGATAACCACCACTCTTCTTCCACCCAAACCTTTCCCTGAGGTTTTCAGCAGTCCCAACCTTTTTTGGCAGTAGGGGTATCCACACTGCACCTTTTGCACAACAACGTAATGCAGCAATGTGCTGACACATCTGAGACATCTCAGAGCTACCCAGCTTATGGATGGTACAGGCTCTTCTCCACCAACTGCTCATCTCAGAGGATGCTGTTAAACCTGTACGGGCAAAGAGAGGTAAGTGAATTTTGTCTAAGCTATGAGCTGCCATGGGACTCCGGGTACTGAGGTCTGATGGTTTAAAGCTGTTCCATATCTGTCTTGATCATAATATTGAAGGTAGGTAACACACCTACACTCCCTAATGCCATTTCACTTTGATTGAGTGGTCTACCAATGGGCTGTCCAATTTTCCAGGTAAAGAAAAGCTCAGGGCAGTTGGGAATCCTCCTGACACAAAATAACCCAGGAGATTTCCCATTTTGCAGAACCCCATCTACTCAGCATTCAGCAAACAGTACCTTCTTTGGGGGTTGGACCAGATGATCTCTTGAGGTCCCTTCCAACCCCTGAGATTCTGTGATTCTGGGACTCTGAGGGAGGTGTCTTAACACTTCTCACTGCCAGCAAAGCAGGAGACAATGACCAGGCATGGAAATGTAAGAGTGACCTTGCACCTTCCAACTAGAAATGACTCAAATTCCACAGCTCACACACACAGATTTTGGCTTCATAGGCATATAATATCATCAGGGATCATTCTCTTTTTGTTTTGAGGAGAAAAATAACATGGGAAGCTGGGAAAAGCATGAGCTGTAGGCAGAGATACCTTCTGGTTAAACATCAGAGCACTAGCAACGTAATAGCTGTAGATATCAGCATATTGTGGGAGCCGGCACACATACCTACCTGAACTTCTCATCGCATGTGTAGGCAGAGCTTGATATTCTGAAGCATTTAGTAGTATCAGCTCTTTAACTCATATAATTTTTGTGGTGGTCTACTAAAACAAAAACAAAGCAAAAAACCAAACAAAAACCACCACAAAGAGTGCAGTCTTAGTAAGGAGCAGAATTAGATGGTCCTAAAGTGATATATTTTTGATTTATCATCTCACCAAAAGTAAGGTCTATGTCTCATCGCTCTTTCCCATGGCACTCACGGGAGGGTACATCTCCACTAGAAGAACTAGACCAGAGTGATATTGGTACAGGAGGGTTATCCTAGGTCCTTTAGTTACTAGGTCATGGGTCTGCAGATAAGCCCTAATAGAAGTGCACAGGAAGCAGAGATATTCCCTTCTCCCCAGAAACACAGGCCACAAGAGGTTAGAGAAAAACTGGGGCTTCCCAGATCCCCTTGCTCCGTTCCCGCATGCAGTGTTGGATCCTGTCATTTGGTTTGCTCATCCAAACCTCCCTCCTGGCTCCCTGTGGTGCATCTCACAAGCCTTCCTAGAGCAAAGGCAGGCAGTGCGGTCAGTAAAGCACACTTGGCCCTACCATGGGGTCTGAGCATGGTTAAGTGCCTCTGCAATACAAATGATAACAGTAACAATAATGGTTGTAGCTCACTCAGGACCTCTTCTTTCCTTTCTAAGGCCGGGTGTAAATAATGTTCTTATCTTCTAAGAAATACCTCTGGCATCTCTGACTAGGCGATAAGTAGAAAGAAGAGAGACACTCTTAACTGCTGATCAAGAGGGAGGAGAGTGATTAGCATCCTCTGGGGAACACCTTGTTGATGATGGCTGCTTTGCATTGTTGAGGGTGTAAGAAGCACCTAAATTCCTCCTCCACAGAGCTCTCAGCTGCTGATGAAGTCAGTTCTGCATTAATCCCTCAGCACACTGCTTGTCAGGCCGATTTCTGATCAAAGCTTTTTGTGCCACTGCAGCCCTAATTGCAACTCTCTGCAACACTCCCCAGTTTGAGAAAGGGATGCAGTCTGAATGTCAGGAGGAGGAAGGACCAGACTTGGGCAACACCAAGAACCTTCTGATGTAAGGAAACACCCCAAAAACACCCTGCAGAGGGGCCAATTGGTTGCAAGGCTGAATCAGTTTTTGGAGTTTTCACACTGGGGTCTGTGGCTCTGGTTCTTTGGCAGCTGGGTTTGAGACACTTGGTTACAGTGGTTGTGGGGAATGCCCATCATCACTCAGCCACTTCAGGGGATCCAGCCCAGTTTCTGCTGTGCACAAACTCAACAGGCATGCAGAAGCAGCATCGCTCCTACCACGTCAAAGCCTGGACTAGTGTTCAAGGTTTTTGAAGCTCACGCCTAATCTTAAGGAGCAGATCAATGCAGATGTGTGGGTACAACTCACTGCATTGATTTGCAGGGGTGAGTGCCAGCAGGTCCATGCTCTCTCTGTCCGCACCACCCTCAGCAATGAAAGGAAGCAAATCGCATTCGTGCGGCTCTGCACCCATGCTGGGTGCCTGTACTGACAGTCTGGCTCTGCAGCCAGACCAGAGGTGGTTAGTCTGGGTAACACTGCAGTGCACCCTGACATCTTCTTGCTGAGGTGTCCCCAGCCAGGGCAACAAAGCACAGATATAAGCACATGCCTCTTCAGGCTCTTTCTGCATCGATTAACCTGTCTTTTAAACATCTCAGAAAACAGTGGGGACAGAAAGTTCTTCCCTCCCAGACATGCTTGCTCTACTGACAAAGGTGCCCTCCCCCCTGCGTGGGGGGTTCTGGTTCCAAAACTCCAACCCCATCAGAAAAAAAATCTGTATCTAGCAACAACCTACATTTGGATAGCGTAGGAAGAAAATACAACCTTGTGCTTTCCATTACAGCCCTGCTCCTAATTTAGGCAATCCTAGCCCATAGCAACAATGGATGCCCCTTCGTCCCACTTTTTACACTCTGTATCTCCCCATATTATCGCCCACGCGAAGCAACCATTTTCAAGCATGGTATTTCCCTTTCTAATAAAGTGCAGCAGGAGGTTCCACAGGTTAGTTATAAATTGATTTAAAAAGCATTTACCAAAAAGTGTTTTAAATCCATTTCCCTTAATTTCATTTGATGCAGCATATGTCTTGCAGTGCAAAGGGGAGATGCAGCATTATTGCCACTATCTGCCAGATGAACATGTTCATCATCAACAGTGCAAGGAGTGATAAGTCCCTTATCTGATACAGAGAGACAAAACACTCCCTCTTTCTTATCAACAAATTGAGTTATCAGCCAAGTGAAGTAGTTTTTTGGTAGTCTTTCTGACTGCACTTTGCTTTTAAATCCATACTGACAGCAAATGTTCATGGATGTATTTCCCTCTCTTACACTCATTTCAAAATGCAGCAGCAGCCACAGATAAGAATGCTTCATCTCCCCAAGACGTCTGGTCTAAGTGCTGTTAAGCGGTCCTGAATTCGGTCTGATTGCTGGTAAGCTAAAGTACGTGGAAAGTAACAAAAATAATGCCAGAACAGTCACACAAAGAGCTCAGAGGAGCACAGGGGCTGTAACACTGACCAGAGCCTGCTGACGTGGCCATCACTAGTGGCTGACATGACCGTCGCTGGTAACAACCTTCATAGTGCTATCCCTTACTTCTGGGTCCCTGACCTGAGACACTTAGAAGCCAATGACTTTTGGAAGTGAAAGCCCTGATCTAGCCAAGGTAACAGCTATACCTGGCTACGTACACCAGAACCCATTCAAAACTAATGGCACAGTGTAATAAAACCAGAGAGAAGTTCGGGTTTTCAGACAGGTGACATCATTAGGAGAATGTAACAGCTGAATGCATGTAAAGGTTTTTAGGTGTGACAAGTTAGAAACCATCTGATGATGCCTTTTAGGAATCATTTGGATGGCACGTTCCCTGACAGTGTGCTGTCTGCTGTGAGCAGCTTCTCCGAAAGGCTTTTCACAGAGTACTACCGAGGAGAAAGGTGTCAGCATCACACTAACTTGAGCAGAGTACATCCCAGTTGTTGGTCTGTATTTCTCAGGGCTGTGCTGGAGTCATTATCATTTTGGTTGAGTGTACCTGGAAGCTTCACTTCATTGGGATAGAGCTGAGAAGGATGTGTCGCTGACTTCAGGGGCCAGCGTATGCTCATTCCCAGCTCACCAACATAATTTCAAAATGTGACTCTTCTCTTCCATTAATCAGCCCTGAGAAGACATGACTTGACAGCAGAAACTCATGGAGGACAGACATCTGAAGTCAGAAGTGTTTCTTGTGAATGTGTACGAGCTCATCTTCCTCCCTCCAATGAAGACATGACCAAATAGGAGCTCTGGGATTAATATAAGCGTTGATGACAAGAACACAGTCATTTCACCTGTGGAGCAAGACAAGCAAAACCCCTGAGCACTCTTGAGCTTGCTCAACACCAAGCCAGACAAGGGAGCTCAGACAATCTGTACCAGAGCCCTGGACTTTGCATTGGCTCAGATGAGTGGATTGCATACATCCTTCCACCTCACCCCAAATAATCCAGTACAGCCGCCTAAGAGCTGCAGCAAGACCAGCAACGCCTCCAATCTCCAGTGTTTTCCAAAGCCCACACATACTTTTTGACAGACTTTCCCTTCACAGAACTACTGTCTTTCCCAAAATGTTTTCCTGTGGCTGAACCTGTTCATTCGGCAGCAATCGGATGCCTCATCTTCAAGGCGGCTGTTTTGCAACCAGTTGCATTATTCCTGAGCGGGTTGTACACTCTCACCTGTTTGTAGATGGGACAGGACTGTTGGATATTAATTCTCGAAGAGACAAGAGATAATTATAATAATGGCCCGCCTGACAATAGTTTCAATAGTTTCCAGCCTCGCTGTCAGCTGACACATTCCTTCCTCCAGATAATATCTGATACACTCAGATACTTCTGAAGCTGTGCCTCCACAGGACGTGCTGTAAGAACTGCAGTGAGCTCTGCGCTCCTCTGCTTTCAGACCAAACCTGCAAGGAAGTTGCTACAGAAGGGGTTGTTTATTTTTCTTGATCATTAATAAGAAACCCACCTAATAACTTCCAGTCTTCCCTCCTTTCCAGCTCTGCTGGTGCCCTAGAGCTCCATTCCATCCTTGACAGCACTAGCACCTGGAGGAGGGGGACTTTCTGCACTTAGGGATGGGGCCCCAAGAACATGGAAAGACTCATTTCCAAGAGAAAGACTCATTTCTGCTGCCTCACGGGTGTTCTTCAGTCCTGTGCAAGGTGAAGAACGGGAACATCATTCAGAAACTCTTGCCCACCAACATAGAAGGGCTGCAGCAAGGTGATGGGAAAAAACCTCTCATCCCATCTTAGCTCAAAGATCAAGGCTTTTAAAATTAAACAAACTCTTGACAGTGTTGGTACCTGAAAAGCTCAATAAGCAGTTGCAAATAGCTGTAATACTTTAAAGGGGACTTAATCAAGCAGAGCTGGGATGTCTTGACAGTCTGATAAAATTCAGCATAAAATTCAGAGAATGCAGAGGCCAGGGGGGGTGTATGGCCAGCCTTTTGGGCTGATAGTTCTGAAACAGCTCTTCTTTCTCTTCTTGAAGATAAATTTCAATTACCCTGACTTTCAAAAAAAACACCCCTGTTTATCTTTCACAAGAGCCTTGGAGATCTTCTCACTTATCATGCGTTTGAATCAGCACAGATTTCCTGTAATTCACCCTTAATCCACAGCTGGACAAAACTCACTTCTACCAAGGAATCTCAAAGCTACTGGTATTAGCTCCCTCCCAGTTCTCCATGTCAAAAGGTGTTAATTTGTGTAGGAAGGGCTGATCCAAACTCTAATCATACTTTTTTTTGGGGGGTTGCTTCAACCGGGCTTTGATTAGTTTACAAGTAGTGTATTTACACAACAAAGATAGGGAGCTCTACCTAGCTGCTAACTAATTTTTAAATAGTTGTGTACACATCTGAATATTTTTATTTTATATAGTCAAGAATAAACTGATCAAGGACTGCCCTGTTTGAAAGCAAACTACAATCTGATACCCAAATAACTGTGACGGCTTGAAAGAACTGCAAGGCAAAACTTTCTGTAAGCAAAGTTAAATTACCAGCTGTGGTAACTTTACCCTGAAGCAAAAAAAAAAGGTAGAGACTGCACACATTGGAATGACCAGGGCTGGAGAAAAATATTTCATTCCCTGTACCAGAGGGAAAAAACCCTAATTACTTTACAATGAAGATATTTTCCCATGTTTCGCTTCTGATGGCATCTTCTGTTCTACAAGTGCATGGGATAGGATAAAGCAGGGAAATATATACTGATACACACTTGTATGATGCCGGATCACTGATAAAAATGGTTATTTTAGTCTCACTAAACACTTTATTTCATATGCACTATCAGATTAAAAAAAAAAATCAACCATGAGGCATAAAGTGTTTGATTTCAACAACAAAGATAATAATAATTAAAAAGAAAAACCAAACAAAAACCCCCTCCTAACTCTGGATCCTGGGTGCAATCATTTTACATCTTTGCTGGCTTGGGTTGGAAGCTGGTGTCTGCAGCCCAAGTCAGAGGCGTTCATCAATGGGTTTCTGTGAAAGATGTGGTACCCACTGCAATGTTGGGGGATTAATCTAATAGCAACAAAACACTTTCTTTCCCCGTGTAGTTTTCTTCTATTTCCTTCAGAGCATTTCCTTTTTCCTGTTGGGAATAAATGGTCTGAATTTTTCCATAGCAAGTATCAGGCTGCCAGATTACAAGAAGCAGGATGAGGAGGAAGAAGTCACCGTGCTTTCTGCAAGCACTCTTGGGCACATAGCTGGGAGCACATGGGAAAGCAAAATTAATCAATTGCACCAGAGCCCACTTTCACTAACCCCCTAACATCACTTCTGAAGGTGCACATCCATCCACCTGAAGAGGATCCAGGGCCCTGGCTTCCAACGGCAGGCGAGAGTTTAGTGTTTGATATGCACTACCTCAGGTTTAAAACTAGCTTTATTTTATTTAATTTTGGTTTGTTTTGTTTAATTATTTTATTTTATTTTATTTTATTTTATTTTATTTTACCGTTGTGATCCTCACATTCCTATTTACTGGTGACACACTGCTCCCAAACCCCATTGTTTTCCTCTGCACTACTTTTCCACACACTTGCAGCTGGGGCTGCTACCCTGGGCTGGCAATGGTGGATGCTGTGGTGGTGCTGGTCCCTCTATGTTTTGGGCAGGAGGTGTACTTTGGTCTCTACTTTTCACCACAGTCCAGAGATGAGGACAGTGGCCCTCCCAGACGTCAGCATTTCTCTTTCACACTGGGAAGTCTGTTGAGAAGGTGCTTGTTAGTGCAGCGTAATGCGCCTTTCTGAGAGCCTGGAGAGAGGGGTAGGGAGATGTTATTAATTCAGTCAGTGCTGTGCAGCTTGCAGAAACACTGTCAGCTTCTGCCTACACACATCTCACCTCCTATTGTTAAAGAAATTACAGCTGCTGAAAGAGATGAAAAAGTAATGTGCTTCTTTTTTGGTTTTTTTAATAGTAATGAGGTAAATCCGATTCTTCTTGTCCCTGTAGCGTGGGCCTGCTTTTTGGGCTGGGGTCCTCTGGGGGACCAGGGCAGCTCTGGAGGCGTCGTTCCCTGCGTGGGTGCTGTATCAGCTGCACTTAAACCTGTTATAACAACTCTGAGTGCAAGGACGGCACTTGTGTGGGTCAAGGTCTCATACACAGAGTCAGTACTTTCCAGGACTAATTAATACCTACTTGGTGCTTTCCCTCTTCTCACCACTGCAAGACCAGCCACTCGCAAGGCTGCCGAGAGGTCAAGTGAAAATTTCAGCAGAAATTTCTGAAGATAGCCCCGAATTCATGGTAACCCTCTGGTTACTGGCAGTCATTTTGTCCACAGCAAACCAAATTGCAGATGTCTCCTGAAAATAAACGTGCGGTCGGTGGCATGGGCATTACTAATTGTCCCAGGGGGTTCCAGTACCAGAGAGGTGTGAGAGCTTTTTCCAGCAGCTCTACTTCTCTCTCAGGTTTTGCTTTCGTTTCTGCTTCTCACGGGTTCCCACTCTGCCATCACACATAAATTCCACCTAGGCTCCCAGCTCAGCCCCCTCCCATTTTCTATTTATCACTAACACCACCCCCAAACCCCACGTCAAAACCATCATGTCGACTCTGCTGCCTCCTTAATGTTCTACTTGCGTATTTATTCTAACCATATAACAGCTATTTTGTCAAAATGGCCTTTTTATCAGAGATTTATACTTACTGACTTCATACCTTGCCTGTGTTCTTTTGCAGCTGGGGCTGGACATAAGGAATCAGAGGGAAATGTCTTTCTTCATCCAGGCTACAACTGCCACATAAGGGCTCCACCAATACACCTTGGAGTCAGCTCCCCAAGAAACAGTGAACTTAGAGTCTGCCCGAGACCTGAAGAATTCCTATAGAATATTTTATTTAAGACTGTTTCCTCTGAAGGCTGTATTGTTTCAATACCACATTTCTTCTAACCCTCCTTTCCTGTTTTTCCATTCATGTGAACACAGGGTATTTTAAGAGTCCATCTGCTCATGTTACTTACTCCTCACTTGAAGTCATAATCCTCTGCGATACTACAGTTAATTGCTCTGCCTATGATTATATTGCATCACGAATGGGATTATGATTTTCAGCCCTATCTGTACCGGAGTAATTTCAAAATATTTGCACTGTTCCCAGCATCAACCGCTTTTGCAGTTTTGAGGAGGTTTATTGTGTATCAGGCTGTTATGGTGCCGTTCTTAAATAGATAAAAGCACCCAGGCCATGTTTTACGGTAGTTTTAACTAGATTAATTTGGATCTCACACCTTTCTGGGTGAGTTCAGGCCTGCCTTTAGCCACGTTATTGCCATTCACAGCAGCAAGGTCTACTGTAGATGGAGGGAGGTGTTATTTAAAAATAGCGTGATGTATTTTAAGCCATCTCTGAGCAAGGATAAATCCGATTCTGAAAATGTCAGTAGGTGAAGCATCTACATCATGACTACGCAACGGCTCTTGGATGATTTTTCGCAGTCCCTCCTTTACCAACGGGACCACGAGTCCAGAGAAAAATGGGCCAAATCTTGCTTTTTTGGGCTCCGCACGGAGTTCGGTGCTTGCAAACGCTCTGCGGGGGAAACGATCGCCAGAAAAACCCAAACCAGCCCAAAAACTACCCAAGAAGGGGGTATGTGGTGTGTTTTTGGGGAGTAGGGTGCAGCCCACGGCGCCGCGGGGTGGGTGGGGAGGGATCGGTCGGCGGATCCGCAGGTGCCCGGGGCGGGGGCTGCGCGCTGCGTCCCGCGGGCGCGGGCCGGCCGGGAGAGGGCGCGATGGCCCCA